>JAOTAV010022205.1:0-22659 GCA_026546445.1 Cyclargus thomasi
ATGGGACCTATTCGGAACAATACCCTATACAACAAAGAAAAAATTTTGAAAATTGGTTCACAAACGGCGGAGCTATGGTTGAACATACATAAAAAAATCCACAGCCGAAAATATGATCTCCTCGTTTTTGAAAGTCGGTTTAATAATTCTGGTTCCGTAACACAAGTCCTTCAGGTACTTACCGCGAGACCGGATTGAAGCGGTGTAAAGCATCCATACAGATATTAATATATAGATATTAATATATCGATATCAATGATATGTTGCAGATCCAATGGCATTTATTGCTATACGGATGGTAATACAGGTGATGCCCTGTATACCAGCATTACCAGCTCCCAAATATTTCTAGGCCAAATATGCCATTAAAAAAACCGAAACAAAGTTGTCTTTGAAATTGGGTGTTTAGCTACCTACACGGGTCTACCGCTAAAATTTTTATTGTATTCTCGTTTTGAAGGCACCCCACTAACAATGTCTCCCGTCATAGTAATATGTACTTTTCGTAAATGTATCAAGCAAAGTCCAAATCCGACATCATATTCTGGACTCTGGAGGGTAAAACCAAGATAGCTTTGAGGAAGCTTGGTTTTCTACTCAGAGCGAGACTGTGGTAGTCAGTACCTTATGAATGATTTTAAGCAACTCCCAGTTCAGTCCAGGTCGATTCAATATTTTGCAATCTAATACATGACTCTTATTTAAATTTTTAAGTCTATTTATTTTTTATTTATTTAATAACACGGAAAACTTACAGCTAAGTTATTGTACTACTGACGAGTTTATTTGTTTTTTCGAACGTGCTAATCTCAGGAACTATTGGCTGGAATTCCAAAATTCTTTTTATGTTGGTTAGTCCATTTATCGAGGAAGGCTATAGGCTATATCACGCTACGACCAATTGGAGCTAAGCAGTAATCAAAAATGTTGTAAAAACGGAATAATTTGTAAAGCTGTGCAGACCTAGTGGCGGGCAACAGCTAGTCATACATAAAAGTTGTATTGGGCGTGCCTGTTGTTTATTAAATGTGTACCTAAATTTTTATCAGGATGTATTTTATGTACCTATCTTAAAGACACGAAGTTAAAATGATTTTCAATACAGATATAATTCTTTATTTATTTATTTATATTAAAATAAAGATATAAGAAATACTGAACCAGGTGTGCGAGTGATTAATTCACTCCACTAGATTTCCTGCGACAGACGAATTTTTATCGAAATGTTGATAGACGCGGCTAGGCGGTCACATAAATTACCGTAAATGTTTTCCGAGGTGATGAATTACCATGTTTCAGCAGACAGATGTGGATGAAAAGTTGGACTCTATAGCAACGCGCCCGTAATGGGATTCGTCATAAAATATTAATGGAGCATCTGCTAGCTGAAGACGGGCGGGAGGGAGTTAGCATAATATGCAATGTCGGAGTAGTCTGTGTGTTCGTCCCACATCATCTCGTCCTAGTGGGATGAAATTCCAGACGAAAATGAATTCAATATACTCGTGTAGGTTTGGGTGTAAAAATGTAAAGATCTGTCCCTTTGCCTTTTTGTCTGTGTGCAACGCTCTTTGAGCTTAAGCCCAGTTTAAAGTCCCAGAAAAAAAAACAAGAGCTTTTATCCCGTGTAATTATTTGACTCATGCGGTAAAGGAAATTCAGCACAACGAAGTTGTTTTTTATTTATAAACTCGTCCTACTAGGACAAGATTTTAAAACCGACCAAACAAACTATTCCAATGTCGGCTCCTCGCGCCGGCCGCGGGTAATCGATGTAAATCCCGCTGACGGTGAATAATCACTTATTTTGACTGGTCAAGTGTCTGTTTGTTGCCTCAGAATATATTCCTTGCATGAAAATATCAATAAAACTTGGTCGCTTTTAGACCAACCTAAAGTTAAACCGAGAAGCACTGGGCAGGCTTCTTCTCATTGTTCAAGATTAAGCTCCTATGATTTAAATATCTGGTTGCCTGGAAGAAACCGCTTTTAGCTGTTTTTAAATTTTGCAACGTTTTGCATTTCTCGGTTAATTAGTTAATATTAGGTAAATATCTAATTTAAGTATTATCGCTTTGACGGACAGACAGGGAACTGATGACTTCCAAATTTAATACAATGAATTAAATAGATCGTAAGCCGTAACAAGAAAATAAGCAACCCAATTTACTTTTAAGCCACTGAGAAACTTCACTCCTTTTTAAAAGTCGGATAAAAACAATTCCCCTAATCGATTTGTAATAGAGTCAGTGGCTGTCGACAGCAAGTGACTGACACACTCCAAGATCAATCACAGCGAGAACGTTCGATCATGAATACGTGGAAAAACCCAACGACTGTTGCAATGCTTTCATACTTCATGCTACTGCGACATAAACAATTAAATAAAATTGGATCTTAGTATAGGTAAACATTTATTTATTATTATTTAGTATAGTTAAAGATAGGATCTTAGTAATAATAATAAATGAAAATAAACGAATTTTAAGCGCATTAAGGTGATCTCGGCCTAATTTCGAAAAAAAATATTTTGTTTACGTAATACCACGTTGTACTTTAGAGCTACTTAGTAACTTACCCACATCAGTTTAAACACTATTATCTGATGGTATGGTTAGCAGTTACCAACGTATGCAACACGATAAGGTAATAAATTGGTGTAGCGGGCCTTTTATGTTATTGTTGTTTATAATAAATCTAATTCCCAGGGTCCAATATTCCCACAAGAGCGCGAGGGTGAGTGATACAATATTGTCCGCGTCGCAGGGTGACCCATCTGCTGTCGTGGGAGTGCCGGGCGCGGTAACCGATCGCACGCAGTACTAAACAATAACACAGACGTCCCTGACAGGTCTCCGGGACCCCTCGGAAGCTGTGGGAACCGGGAAGCGACCCGCCCGATTAATAACGAAACTAATCCCTATTACAATACGAATATGAGATCGCCTACACGTTGCGAAACGCTACGAGTGCATTTGATTGTTCATTCATTACTTTCCCATGCTTTTGAGCTATTTATCATTTTAATTTTATTACAATTGCTCGTACAAAATTGAGTGCTCGTGGTTTATAAGCGTTAGATACTTTAAGTTGTGTATAGTGTATACGGTATGATATGTGCATCTATTTAAATAAATAAAATATGATTTTAGTTATGATCTCATTTAATTTTATTCATTTAGTAAATTACGAAAGTATTACAAGCAGCATTAAGCAATGCTCACAATTAGTTCCTAAAATCCACCAAACTTGTTTAGTTAAAATTTCTACAATCCCCGTCCTCGTAAGTAAAAATTAATCATATTAAACGAATGTAAAACCTTTTTGTTTCAAATCGTCGTACCTAAAGTAATCTATATTTCTATTTTAATTATAATCATCATTAGAACAACATGTTGTATGTGGGGTAAGGGAAATGAGTAGATCTAATTCGATACGTTTTAGCACGATGACTGGTCTATATTTCAATTGAAACAAACGAGGGTCGCGGTCCGCACCACCTGACGTCGGGAGTCGCGACCGGTCTGCGTGACCGCTGCGGGTACCCTGCTCATCAGCCATTAGATGTTATAGATATGTCGATTTACATACTTTGTTATTGTAAGGCTAAAATGAACATATTATATATCCGGTCGCATTAAAAGGCTCGAGGTCTTTTTTTGGAAGCCGTTTAAAAACAGCGTTCGGTTACAAAATCTTATTAGATTCTGAGAAGTAGCTGAGAGATGCTACTATTTACTGTTTTATTATTAACATTTTATTACGTTTAAAGTGACTTTTGAAATTCGGATGTTTCATATTAATTATAACTATGTAGGTATGTATTAAAACTGCTCTACTCTAATATCTTTATTATGTAAGCAAAATAAAAGTTGATTTGATGAGCAGAATAAACATGTCTAGTGCAGCGGGTATGACGGTAGAGTCGTTCCGGTCCATAAGTTTCACGATTGTATCGTACGCGGGCGGCGGCGGGCGGCGGGCGGCGAGCGCGCGTGCGCAGCGCCGGCGTACAGGCCAACTGTCGGCGGTCGCGTGCCCGCTTAATAAGCTCTTAATGAAATTAACGACTGTTGTGCCATATTGATAGGGATGACCGACGAAAAACGAACAATTATAAAATTCGTGTGTTTGTGTGCCCTCGCCCTGCCACAAATAAATTACGTTTAATGTTACCTGCTGCCGCTCTACCTGAATTATCGAATTTACGCATCGTTCGTCGTGTATATTATACTCCATTATATTAATATTATAGAATTATAGATAAACAGATTCAATGATCATAAAATATTTATGGTGTACAATTGATAAACTTCTTCCTTCCTAGGCGTAGTACAAGTCGATCAGCATGGTTATTGGTCACCATAGTGAGAGGATGGATACCTAGTCCTTAATCACACCTAATTATACCACCACCATAATATTGACGAATAAATATAAAGAGGCAGATTGAGACCATAAATCTGTCACTTTGTCTATAAAGTCTGTGATAAAAGAACGTCTAAGGGCCTGTTTCATCACTTACAGATAAAGTTTCTGATAAGCTATCCACAACTTCTTTAACAGATTCTTCATACAATATCTGCCAAAAAATTGTAGATAGACTATCCGACACTTATCAGTAAGCGGTGAAACAGACCTTAAATTTCTTTTTGAAATTTGACTTATGATCACGCTAAGCTTTTTGACTAATTGGTGTTCTTCTTTCCTTTTCTAATTAATTAATTTAAACGAAACTATTTTGCAATGAAGTAGAAACATTTAAAACTTACTTAATCTTATAACATATGTAATTTTGCCTCACGTGTTTTTAATTTCAGAATCGAGGACTGTTAGCGGATTGCGTACATAAGGATTTTCTTTGTGCTCGGAGGGGCGGAGTGTTTACTCAGAGCTTGCTAAATGTCGCTATTCCTGCGGTCCCTCGGACCGTGCACGTGCGACGAACACATGTGCCCCTCACACCGGCTTCTTTCAGAACCTGATTAGATAAGGGGTGTGAAATGCAAGGAGTTCACAGGATTGAGGTCAAACTTTTATGTATATCTAAGATACCGTTACGGCTTGTGTAGAAAAGTAGAGTTCTTTGACAAATGTTACAAGTTTGCGGTAAAAGCGTTACAGTAACCACGGGTGTGGCAGTAGACACTCTTAATCTTCAAAAATATTGTTGAATTCTTATAGTGATAGTCGCTGATCTTGATGATTCCTTATCGAATCGATATAGACGTGGTTTTTTAGTGGTGACGATAGAGGAAATTATGACAATACGACAATTACCATACATCTTGAGCGACACTTGACGGCGCACGTGCGTGCTTATGGCGGCTATATCTCGCGCGCCGCAATCTCTGTAATTTACGATCCACATAAACTTGCGGATATTAATTATTTCTAATGCATAAAATAGACTTCGAAATGGACTGTTCAACTATTTACGTGCCCAGTTATTGTTCCGGTCATTGTATAATTAGACGATAGATTTCGTCAGTGTGGAGCTTGATGATGTTTATTTTATTTTGTAATGATCAAGACTAAGGCGTCCTATACGAAACGTAAATTGATAAGTTGAAATTATTATTCTTTTTAACAAAAAACGAAAAACGACTCCGAAGGAAAGATAAGAAACAATAAAAATAAACTTCAAGACTCCGAAAAGTATGACATAATATTACATAGTTCCTAGGTAGGGCCTTTTTTTCGAATTTGGCTAAATCTCAACTATTTCTAGACACAATCTTCATAATTTTTAAGTCGGAACCATATCCAGTTTTGTCATGAGCTAATTTGAAATCTTTAAGACTGGTTCCGACCGTCCGACCGTCACTAGTTAGAACCTAGGAACACTATGAACCCTCATTGATGACTTTCTCATGGTCTGAGTGCACCATGAGAAAGTAAACTTGATATTGGTGATTTATTAAAACTTATGGTAATCGACACTAGGTATGAGCACGGTATTGGTGGAAACCAATAGACATGGGAAACGGATTAAACACACCTGCGCCGGCTTCCGATCGCCTGTTGAGTGTTGACTCTGTAAAGGGAACCACTGCCACAGATACAGACTACAGAGTCGAGACACAATTGAAAACTTGTTATAATTATTCATTATAAATATGCACTAGTTTTTTGATCCGGTTCCTTTTGTCGGATCGGATGCGTAATTAAGGAGTATTGATTCATTAATATGTATGGATCTATTTTAACGACTATGTTAATGCAAATTAAGGTGACGGTAACCGTTTCTTTTGCTATTTAAATGAGATGATCGGTTTTTTTGTTGTGATTTGATTGTTAAAGGTAGGCCGTTAGCGTTCTCATCGTTTATCAGTGAGAGTTGTAGTTTTGTTTACATCAGCAGCTACTGTTACACCAGGTGTTCCGACCATTGAACGAGTTTTAATTAATACTGTGTGATATTAACGGCCGACATACAAATCCCTCGACCTTATAGCTTAGAAATAAAGTTCTGATTTCAAAATCTTTTAGAGATTATAATAGTTATCTCTGTTTAAACTAACTGGTTCAGAAGCCAAAGAAAGTAAAAGTATGTTATTTCCTCCAATCAAAATTCTAAGCCTTGGGTTTCCTTCTATGAAAAGTTGAATAACATTTTTTTAAAGATTTTTAGCTTACAAATTACATAGCACAGTAAAACACCATAAAAATATATTTTCAGCAAAGCTGTTTACGAATGACAGTAAATCACATATATATGGTGAACATAAAACACAACAAAGAACTCGGTTTACGGAAATAGTGAGCAGGTGTGATGAAATTTACCCCTCCCCCGCCCGCTGATGCTCGCTGTTACAACAATGTGAGACACACATGCGCCAAATTAACTTTGATTTTGTACAAAGAATGTAAAATTTTAAGCTGTTTAATTTAATAAATAATATTAATTTATACGTTAAGTAAATACAGACATTAAATACGGGCAACCATTTGATAATAGGCTGGGAAAATCGGTATATTAATAATTTAAAAAATGCATTACATTTTTTTCACTTTTTTATATAGATTGCATTCATTAAGTTAATTTCAATGGCAAAACGACTAAAGTCTAAACTTATTTTTGGATTGAATTTTGATTGAACCAAATGAGATTGGAACCAACATTAATACTGTAAAACGAAGTTTTGTATAAAAATATCATTTGATAGCGTTGCTCCCGAAGCTTTGTTGCGCCAAATTTTTAAAACGCGGGAGCCGAAGATGCACATGACAAACAGATAGACCGAAAGACTTTCGCATTTATTTCATGGGTATAATGCAACGATCTCCCTTTTAATCGCATTTTTTGCCTCTGAAGATATAAGTTACCTTCTAAATTACTGAGTCAACGACGACAACACACCTGAATTATAGTATTGCAGCGACTAGCTGTTGTCTTCTCTGTAAGCCACCGTAATTGATACTCAGATTGGTGATTATTTTTTAGCATCTAAATTCGTTCCAAGCATCCAAAAAACAAACCTCTTAAATACTAACATGACAACTAAATATTCAAGATATTTGCTTCTAATTTTATAACTCAGTATGATATATGTCTAAAATATAAGTCATCCCTCATTTATAGAAAATTTAACTATAATTAGCCTAAAAATTCTATTTTGAATGAAGCGATTCATAAAAAAATGATCAAACTTCACTTCGGAAGTTCGTTTGATCATTTATAAAGCCACTATCTCTACTAATATATACTAATGTATAAATGCGAATCAATAAAAAAAAATCTGTCTGTCAGATCTATTGACTATTCCTTTAATTTTTACCAAATTTTGGTAAAAATTTATATTCATTACCGAATATTCATTAAAAATATGATAAAATTTCATGAAGTCGTTTTGGCGGAGAAAGGTGTCTAAAATTTTATGGGGCCTGTTACACCGCTTACTGATAAAGTTTCTGTTAGGCAACTTTCCGACACTTATCAATAAGCGGTAAAAAATGGCCCTTATTCCTATATCTTTTTAATATATATAATTCTTGTGTGCGTGTGTTTGTCACCGAACTACTCGCTAATGGTCATACCTACCATTCCTTAAAAAATTATTTTACTACCAGTGCCCCAAAATTGGTCTTTTGGGGCACTGGTAGAACAGTATCTATCGGGTCCACTGTTTATTATATTACAGATGAAATATAGGAGACTAGATAGTTTAGAAGCTATTAAACGTAAAATGGTGATGAATTGCAAATTCTGAGGGCGAGTTAGTAAACTCTTTGGCGATGTATAAATCAGACGGACAAAATAAATAGTTTACTGTGGATCTTGACTTGACATTTTTTGTGCGCTATAATATAATGTTCCCGATGCTCAGTTATTAAATAAGAAGTTTGAGTATATGTGGCCCTAAAAATAGTGTTGCCGGTTTTATTATTTCTCTAAATTTATTAGTATGGAAGTATGGATATACGAAGTGTGATAGAATGCTATTTGTATATCTAGTAAACTACACACTGTATACAGATGGAAGTGACCGAGTCCGTCGGGGGACCACTCCGGAAGTGAGGACTAAGTCATATTTGTCCAAGGAACGACTCACAACACGTGCTCAGCACTCAGGTAAAGGGGGACGTCCAGCTGCCACACACCTCTCCTCAGTTCCATCATACTATAAATGTTGTATAGTAGACCATATTAGTAGCCTGTCAGAATCAGACGCACACACAAAGCGGAACTACAGACACCTGGGGGTTAGCTACGACCTAAACGTTTTCTCGTCTCTGAAGTATCACTAAACAAAATATATGGAAATGACATAGGGCGTTACGAACGCTTAAGTAGCGAAAAGGTTTAGATCTTGGCTGGAGTCAGGAGAACATTTTCTCTCTGTTCTTGAGTTTGTTTTTCAAGAAGAATCTGTGTTATGTTACTGTGTATATTTGTATTATGGTCTTTTCAGTAATTGTAAAAGAGGCGATGATATATTTATTTTCATATATTATACTGATTCGTTATAGGTACAATTCTTTTTATCTTCTTAGGAGTTTTATATTTTTAATTTTATTGAATTTCGTAGTAGCACCTTTGTTTTTTAACCGCATTATTATTGAGTTATTTTTAGTCACTATAAGACATTTTTGATACAAACCAGGCACGAGGGAATATAATTTCATAGCACTACAAGATTGGTTTATCACAAGTACAATTCATGCGGGGCGTTATTAGATAGCACTTTCTCCGTCGCGGTAAACCGTAATAGCTCCATTCAAGATATAAAATGTTTTGATTGACTATTCTTACAGCTTATAATATGTAAATTTCAGCTTTTAGCATAAAGGGTCTTGATTTTTCAATTCATATAGAACCAATGGTATACTTGAATGATTTTTTTGCATCTAATAACAATCGAGTATAAGGTATAGCGATTTTTCTATTCATCGGCGCATAATACGGCTTGCTGGTAAGAATTCTTTTTATAAGGTCCTCAGGCAGAGCAGAACCTTCTAATGGTCCATTGTGAAATTACCGACTTCGTAGCAGCTGCCGGAGCCACGCGCAGAAAGTCAAGACGCAATGATCGCTTATTCAGATTCCCTTTTCGTTAAAGTTTACAAAACAATATCGGGCTCAGCTGTTGCGCTTGTAAAATTCTATCTATTTTGACTATGAATGATGTTAATAATATAATAGCATTGATAATGATTGGTTGTAAAAATAAGATTATTATATTTGGACGTCGACAGCTACGGCAAAATATGTAGACTGCTAAATATTATGTAACAGCTTTGATAACCATATTTTATTCAATTAAACATTTCAAATCAAATATCATTAGAGAAATTATTGAAGTGCTCGATGAAAATAGTACTATACTTTGATAATAATATATTGCGAGCCAAAAAAAGCAACTGCAATTTGAAGCATTAAAATACCAAAACCGTTAAACAAATCAAGGTTTGCTCTCACTGTATGTTTTATGTATCGTTATTTACGATGCGCATTTTGAGTGGGCAAATGACGAGCGTAAGGCACCGATCCCTTCATGTGTGGTCCGTTTATAACTCGCTTACATATTTATATCAAAGCTTCCAGAATCGGACCCTAAATGCAAATCCCTTATCTGCGCACGGTTTCTCTTGTTAACGTTAGCACAGCGACGATAGCCGAGCTGATAACAACAGCGGTTCGGCCGCCGCTCCGACGGACGTAATTGACAAGCCGCTGGCTCGCATGCCTCACATTGTCTATCAATTTGACCGCACCGCTGATACGGCATCACGTATTAGCCGCAGCGAGCTTACGTCACATGTGAACAGCTCCTTAGCTGCAGGTCTACTCAGTTCAGTTAAGGAATGCTTCACCGTTCCACAAAAAAATTGTATTATTTCAACTGATATGTACTTTGATTGTGATATTAAAATACACTATCCCGTGGTATCAATTTACAACAGCGCTAGAGAATTGTAGCGGTCAACCATTATAGAATGAAATTTACATTTAGTAGTAAACAGTTGTGTAGTAGAGGCCGATAATTGTGTGAAATAGTTGAGATTGGCAACAATAGGACAAGTGCGCAGACGCAGGCGCGGCGGTGCGCCCGCCGGGGTGTAAATAACACAGGCTCATTACAGTTGACGCTGCTAGCCTCGTATATAACGACCGGTCAATAATTATACGATAACAAAGAAATTACAAGCCCCGCCTGGCCTACTCCACTGATTTACTTAACAATTAAAGCAATCTAATGCTTTACCGGACTTCTATGCAACACCCAGAGCTCTACATTGTGGCAAAATGCCTAATAAAATTAATATCGGCTTACGCAGTTATACTTGAAATATTTGAAAAGAAAGTAGGTAAGGTAGGGTTAGAATTGAAATCATTAAGCCGTAGAAATTGAACGAACAAATAATATAGAGTCAACTTAAATAAGTTTAAGTATTTCTGTTTATATAGCTGTGAAGTGAAACTCTCAATGTTTACGTCGCAGTCGAGATCCTTTTATATGAAGTAACCGTTTGATAACATAAATATTAAACGACTGTCTTATTAGTGCGATTTAGCTATAATTGTGGTGATGTAGAAGGTTAGCGGCCGGCAGTCGGCAGAACAATCGGCAAGTGGCGCCCGGCCCGTACTGTTTGATCTGGATTGTAGGATGCAAGTTATAAGCGCATTGAGCTAAACATTTGACGTAGTTTCCTTGTGTATATTTAAAACTTGATGTATGTTTTTTTGTCAGTTATAAATATCATATAGTTTGATTTTGAAAAATCACGCACTGCGTTCATTATATAAATGACAATTGACAGACTACCTATAGCTGATGTTGTTCTACTATATCGTTAGTATTCCTGAGAGACCAATCAATATGTCATATTACGTAAAAATCTTGAATTGAAAGGTATTTAAAATCGTTTAAATTAAATTAAAAGCGTAACTGTAATTTTAGTAATGGGACTTCAAATAAGAAACTAATTTTATTCGTCGACATTTATCTTCACCACGTTAAAAAATTAAGTCATACTTATTTTTAAATGTGTTTTAAACTGTTAACAGTACAAAATATGTGTTTGTTGTTATTGTTTAGTTTTTTTCAATTAAGTAAAGCACCTACGTAAGTGGGTAACTAAAGTAGGTATAAGTTTAGTTATTAGTAATATAGAATAGGTCTATAACAAAAAACTAAATACTAATAATTATTAATGATGACAATATGCAAAAACTTGTTCTTTTAAAGTTACAATAGCAAACAATGGCGGTCTAAAAATTGGCAAGTTCAGGCTTTCGTAATTTGGACCACACACAAAATGTCACGGTATTTGTTACAATCGTTTTGTACACGCAACAGTACCATGTTCTTCCTACATCGTTATTTCTAGCGGCCGACAGTACAAATAACTAAGTGAAGATATCTCGTTACCAGGATTATTGTGAAGGTACGTCGTCTTTTATCCCTTTTTTTGCTAATTAAGTGGTGTATATTAGATTTATGAGAGCATTCTCTAACGGCGTATGTTCCTGCACTTGCTTACAGGATATTGCCTACGTAACATGCCATTAGTGGTAACTATAGTTGCAATTAAGCTTCGTAATTGATTACGTAATGCCTTGAAACATAATGTGCTGTTTCCATGGGTAAGAGATTTGTGGGTGCCACCCAGTTTTGTATTACAGAAGAATACAGTTTATAGAAGTAACTATCATTTTTTCCTGATTATGAGTTTTACTACAAATTGTTATTAAAAATATATTGCAACTAGATGATGCCCGCAGCCCCGTTGCGCCAAACTTCGTTTATAACGGGGAACCTTACATTTTGTCAGGATTAAAAGTATCCTATGTCCTTTCCCTGGACGCAAAATATCGCCATACTAAATTTCAGCAAAATCGGTCCTGGGGCTTTGTCGTGAAGAGGTTATAGATAGACAAGCTTTCGCATATATAATATTAGTATGGAATTATGGATATAGATACGAGAATAACATACGATAAAAGTTTTTTTAAAGGACTTAATTATGTCGAAAATAATAATATTAGTGAAACTTAACATACAGAATTCAAGATTTATTGTAGAAAAAGGTAAGATTTGGTTATTGTCATTTGACTTATTAGAGCTGACATGACGTCGAGCAGTAAGTACCTGTAACCACGTCGCCCGTGCCGTATCGCAATGTCTGTTTATAACGACCACTGTGTGTTAAATGTCCGATATTTACGAGTGCCTGCTAGTGCGGTGCCGGCCGGCGGGCCTCGATACGAATTTATCTCATTAATCACAACTTCATTTTACAACATGAAGTTGTTACGGCCATTTGATATTAATTTAAACTCAGAATAGTATAATATAGGCATGTCACAATTACATTATTATCTTCTGCAATCCTTAACTTATATCTTAATTTTGAGAACATGTATGATCCAAAGTACGGCAAAGAGAGTTATACCAGGAAAGACCTTACAAAAATAAAAACGTATTAAAGTTTTTAGCTCGTCTCTTGGTTAAGACGTTTTATAGTTGATACCTCGATTTATATCGTCTGAGAACTCTATGCAGTTATGACTTGAAGTACTTAATTAAAATAAATTGAAGACATAAGTGGAAGAAGTAGATAACTTATATTTTAAAAACCCCCGCACTTTAGCTTTTGGACCCGAAAAATATTTTGAAATTAAAACTAGATCCCTAGCTAGATAATGAAATTGGTAAGTTATAGGATTTGTCAAAATTTTTTGGAAAAAAATTAGTATTTACTCTTCGGTTGCAAATTCTTAGTTATCCGCTTCTTCCACTTATGTCTTCCACAGGGTACAATAGTTATGATTTAAATTAGTGAAAAGAGGTTTTAGATTAAGTTTCTAGAAGCACGAAAGATTATAAGTAATAATGATTGTTGGAAACTAGCAAGCTCTCAAAGCCACGTAGAGCTGTAAAAGCTTTCCCTATAGACAGGCCATATTTCACTGACGGGAGCCAGTCGACACGCAGCATGATTTTCGGAGCTAATAAATTATGTCATTATGAAATACACTTACAGCGGTTGCGCAATAAGTTGTATCGATATGATTAAGGGCAAATCACTACGTCTGCGATTAGCGCCGCGTCCCTACCGCGCGCCGCACCGCACCCCGCGCCGCGCACGTGCGCGCGGTGAGTAAGCCGGGACCGGTCAGCGGATATCTCTGTTTATCTACCAACAGTTTTGAAATGCACGGTCGGTACCCCTGAATATATTACATCTGTCCCGTAATATCGTGTAGAAGTTACGATCCAGTTATCGATGGCCTCGACCGTACCGTTTAACCCTGCTTTCAGGTGCACCATAAGAAAATCATATAACAAGCGGCCTGTTGTTATAACAAGAGATTTTTTATCGCTCATGTAAACATCAATATGAGCGTCGTTTGTCGATACGTTTTGATTTTGAAATATTAGACACTGTGTTAAATTCAATATGTTACCTGCTAAATCTGAGAAGGAACTTATCTTTTATTCATTTAAGGCAAATTCATTAGGACAATTTGGTTGAAAAACTTCGATAAGTTTTCATCATTGAACAAACAGACACGCAAATTATTATTAATGATAACGCGTCTGATATCTTATTTTGTGAATCACCTAATTGATTGAAGGGATGCGGTAATGAGTTCTGGGTGTGGTATTGCGGGTGAGTGAGTGGGTGAGTGGTTGAAAAGGTGAGTGAATGGTGAGTTCTCCCGGCGGGTGCACCGAGCCAGTATACCTGCGCAGGCGCATTAGCAACGCTCGTCACATCACGACCACCCCTTCGATACACGTAACATGATTAATTTTAATTAAACTCTAATCAATATGGGATGATCTATACAATTTTTTAGTTACGTACGAATATTTGAAACATAATAATTAATTAATATTTTTAGTTTTACATTTATCGATTATGTTAATTTGTTTCTATGTAATTTATCCACATTCTTACTTTAATTACTATCAATATCCATACTTCCATACTAAAATTATGAATGTGCGAATGTGTGTCGGTCTATCTGTTAGTTCTTCACGCTTAAGCCGCTGAACCGGTTTTGTTGAAATTTGTTTGGTATGCTTTGATGACCCGGGGAAGGACATAAGATACTTTTTATGCCGGAAAAATGTACATTTCCTCAACGACATTTTGACGCAACGGAGTTGCGGCCATCATCTAGTCTAATAATTGAACGCAATAGTCTCAGGAACTACAAGCCAGAAATAAAAAAAAAATGTGTGTTTGTTAATCCATCTATCGGGGCAGGTTATATTACATCACGCTACGACTAATAGGAGCCGAGCAGTACGTAATCAAAAACAAACAAACGTAGGGTTCCGTTCCAGTACAGAGCAAAAATTGGATAAACGCATTTTTGAAAGTTTTTCAAATGTATAAAAAAAGGTAAAGGTGAGAATCGAACTTAAGCAAACACCCTACTTACTCCGACTGATGACACACGCGTCGAATTCATCGTTATTATTATGCATCTTATTACGGAAAGAAAACGCAGAAAATATATTTGTTGTATTAGAGCCACCTTTGAATATATGATTTTATTGTTTTTAGTATTTATTGTTTTGGCGGCAACAGAAATACTTATTCTGTGAAAATTTCAACCCTCTAGCTATTACCGTTCTTGAGCAGGCACTGTAGCCTGGATACAGTAGGACGGACAGACAGACAGCAAACAGACGGACAGACCTCAAAGTCTTAGTAATAGAGTAATGTTTTACCCTTTGGGTACGGAACCCAAAAAGATGTAAAAATGGCTAGTTACTAATAAATTTAAGATTGAGTGTGATATTGTGAAAAACTTGAAAAATAGAGAAATCAACAGTATAAAGAAAATCTAACAACTAACTCTATATTATCTATTTACGGGCGTTAGAAAATTCAAAGCCCGCTTGTAAAATTTTGAATTCGCAAATGACTAAGGCCTTCGAGTCTGCACTGCTCATTATTTTTTTTTTAACGGAAAATAAAATGGTAAAGAGTACAGAATTCGTGTTCCCACCTATTCGTTTGTGTTATATTATTGTTCTCGATGATTGCCTTTGTGACGGAAGTCGGTGTACGTTACATTAAAATACCATTATTAGAGCACTAAACGGAGAGTTGATCGTTAATCGCCTACATTATATTGTTGGTCGATTGTTATGGCGACAGTATTGTAAGAGCAACCCCGTTATTGTACCCCTTCGGTGGCTGGTGAGCCACTTAATATTCCAATTACACTAAGCAGGAATTTCCCACACGGTAACAAACAGTATTTTTAAGCGACAACCCTATTATTGTATGTATTTAGAATTGTTTAGAAATAGTAAATACTTATTATTTCAGTTATGGATAGTAATGTGTAAACTCGTATGTAAATGAGCATGAGAAAAATTGAATTACATGTTAAAATTAATTTTATAACATCAGAGCAAAAGTTAATTTTATAAGTCGCGGGTCTACACATCCTCTGAATTAGAATAATATTTCCAAAATTATTTTAATTCAAAGTAAAATGTTCCTTGAAGCGTTGTTCCGACTGAATTGAAGATACATTGTATTTGTTTTTTTTTCGGATTTGACCAAAAACCTAAATCTGATATGCATTATTTTGGTTCCGTTGCTATCAGTAGCAACGGAACGTGGGGGGGGGGGACTATATTATAGCTGTAATGTAACACATTAAATTATATGAGAATTGATAGAGAGAGAAAAATCGGATCGAATAATATCTGCGTAATTAAAAATCAATCGTAATGTTTGTAAAATAACAATTGAAAAGCCTGATTAAGGGGGCGGAACCCCCCGCTAGCCACTGGTTGCTGCAATGGCAAACTATAGAAATCTCATAGATTTATCATGTCTGTCTGTCTGTCTGTGTGTCACAGCGAATTTCTTTATTACCAAGCCTTTTGTTTATGTTTTACCATCGACGATTTCACGCAGGTACAGTGGCGTAACTACTAGGTGGTAAGCCGGAAAAATGCCGCGGGCCCTCAGCCGGAAGGAGCCCCCGATCAGCCCCCTCTAGACAATAACCGCTTGATTTGCTTTTGTATTGGTTTGACATAGTGAAACAAAAACGAATTAGCTACGGCTCTCGAACGGTATAGCTACGACACTGAGCAGGTACACACATATTTATAGTAAATAAGCCCGAGCCAAACGCATCTGAGAGCCCTGATTCATAGATTACTACTTTATGCTGCACGGTGAGAATGCCGCGACCAAAAGGGGCTTGGGATTACGGTACACAAAACCAATCAGAAACAAAAACGTATAGTCACAGTGACAAAGGGCGGCGTGTAGCGACTACAGCGCGGCTTGATATCCTGACAAGTCAATCGTACCGTCCGCGCCCACGTACTGCTGACGGGCTTTCTATTCCTTCTCACTGCCTCACTCATTACACATGTTGAATCAATTCATTAGCTGCTTTAAATACGAGTCTGGAATCATACTTTAATTTGTATATAGATTCTTAGCACTAAATAAATATTTGGTGGTAGTATTGGCACTGAATGTATAATGGGAGAAATTAAAAGAGAGCCAATTGAACCTACATCATTTGGTCAGAATATGTCAATTTCATGTAAGTCGTGATCTGTTGGCTGGGTTTGACATAACGCGACCAACTTTCTTAAATCCGCAATCTGACTTTATTTCAGCTTCCGTGATTGACATGTAATATTTATAATTCATGAAAGTTCAAGTAAGCGACAGGATATTCAAAGGATTCTTTGATATAAAACAATATTATTTGAGGCAATGGCGTATCGTGGGTATCGGCCGCCCGGGGCGGAGGACAAATTTGCCGCCCCCCTATAAATTTTTACAAAAATTAAAGCGATTTGTCACAGAATTAGTACATAATGAAATATTCCGTTTTTTTAATGGTTCCAACTTTAAAGTGGTGTTAGTAAATGAAATTGTCAAATATTTAGAATATTTTTTGTGACATGTTTTATTATTTTTTGTGAAATTTTGCCGTGCCGGCCCCTAAAAAGTGCCGCCCGGGGTAGGGATGCACGCTACGCTACTGGTTTGAGGACTGTTGAGATTTTTACTTTACATTATAATAATACTATTCATAATGAACATATTCATATTCACCATGAAAAGTACTTGTTTTATTGTCTATCCGGTCTACTTGTTGATGTTAGCGTATATAAATATAGTATTCTAAAGATTAGATTAAGTTTTATGTTTAAAGTTTATTGTAGTTTTATGTTGTATTGTTTAAACAGTAACAGCCGGGAAGGCACATCAGGTTACTGTGAAAGTAATAGTTTTAAAGATTACATACTAAGAAATTCAAACTGAGTATAACTGTACTCCCAGAATACAGTTAAGTAAAATGCGAATACTAAATTTCATTAAGGAGTAACGAGTTGGTTTGATTTAAATGGCAATAATTGTTTGTGCAATAAAAGTATGCGTGGAATACTAAGCGGTCGGCTTGCGTCGGCGGCGCGCGCAGTACCACTCTTCGGCTATATATTATCGAATAATCCGTAATTTACCGCTGGACATCCTCAAATGGTAGTTCATTATACTCGCTTAGGCATCCGTAAGGTGTTCTGAATAATGTTGAGATAACAGAATATATTAAATCGAGTCGATGCTCAGCGCCAGTTCCTAGATTTAGTACGTTAACTTTTTTTTCTCTATGAAGCTAAATATAATTTAATATTATCGACTAAACATTACAAATAAAATATACAGACTTAAAATAAAAGGATAAAACTATAAAAAGAAAACCTTTTCCAAATCGTCCCATACTGGTTAGAGTGCCAAGCAAACATAGCATTGATTGTTAATAATATTATCGTATGAATGTACCTATTAATTATTTAGTCTACGTCATACGTTTAAAGTAAAATTATTTATCATATAAACAATAATTTTCGGATAATCCGGATAAATGAATATATGTATATAATATCTAAAACAGACATAATATTTCTGTCTGCAATATATAAAAGCAATAAAGACCAGACTATTACCGGCTAATCTTTACAGCGATAAAACAAGAAAAGCTGTAACTATATAATCGAATTGAATTAAGTTTTATCTGCCTCCACAGTTTACATTGTTCTATATCTACTCGATATTTATTGTGCGATTAAAGGAAAGCGACCGAAGTGAATGCTCAAATAAAAGGATCAAATCCGAGGCGATATCTCAAGAAGGAAGTGGTACAAGTGTGATTTCTGAGGCGCTTTTAATGCAAAGACACTGCCGGCGTGGGCGCTCGATCCCTAACGTAGGGCCCGTTTCGAGGAGGGCTCCGGGCGACCTATAACTCACCGCCTGCTCTAACTTGGTGTTAGCACTTGCTTCGACTGACAATTGATTAGTTTGTCTCATTCAACGTTTTAACTAAGGAGAGGAGTGGGTGCGAATTTAACCGTAGCGATATATTCTATCGGCGACCATTTCCTGTTTTACATCATTCGATTTATAAAGGAAGCTCTCGAGTGACCATAAATATCTCTATTGTGAGAAGAATTAATTCAATTTTGGTTTAAAGACGCGTAATTCTGAATCGAATCCGCAGATCCTCATTCATATCGAACCACAATAGGAGGGACGTCAGAGTTTGGCCGCTCGCGATGTCAGCAATTGAAAAGTGACAGCGGTGTGTGGCAACAGGGTCCAGCAGGGTTCCATTATCCCGTCAGCGCGAGATCAATCAAACCATATCACGTTATGTGGGCCATTAATTACTGTAAACAGTAATTACTTTAATTATTCCTGACAGTCTTTGTGTTAAGTCGTGAAGTTACCGCACGCCGCCGAAGGTCGCAGTCTCATAATAGACGAGAATTCTTGAGATATTCGCTCACAATTTCATATACTATTTTAGCCCATGATCTTTGTGAGCTTCCAATGTTGAGCAAATTAATTTGCTTCATTAGTCTCTATTGAAATATCGTATAAAGCTTGTGATTTTATTTCAATCAATTTTTTTCCTTTTTTCACATCATAGGTATGAAATATGAACGTAACAATTATTTTGAAAAATAAATAATTTGGGATTCTAAATCTTCCCTTTGCTCTATTATTACAGGAGTGCACGACAATATTTCTTATTTTTCGTATAATATTTCATTTGTTTGTTTCTAACCCACAATCTTTTCGATCAAACGGAATAACTTTAGGAGTTTCTTTGTATGAATAACGTTGGATTTCATTCATGGAACCTATAATTTGTTACGTGATATACTTAACCTATTAGATTTTAATGATTACAATCCCGGGGCTATCGATATAGAAGCGCTCCTTTTAAATTGCTACCCTTGTTAGTGCGCAACACCCTTTCATCAGCAAGATGGATTTATGCTATTATAAGTCCTCGCTAAGCTAACCCATTTGTTACAAGTTTAAGATCATAGTTACCGCTAGCATGTGCTTTTTGTGTCTTATGTAAGAGTGGCTTTAACGCAGCAAAATAATTCATTTGGCGATATATGTCTTGAAAAAGTATTGCGGTTTTGCCTTTCAGATAAATGAAAATACGCATTATCAATATATTTGAAATTTAAAAACACAGTAAAAATTAATTTTTAATGCTTTTGAAATTCAATGTCCTTTTTTTATGGTTTTAAATTTTCATTGGATATGGAAATCGGTGCATGTCGCACACGATGTAATATAGTATACAGTATGCCTCGCGACTGCGGCCGTCTCCGGCACCGTGTCAGGTGATCTCCGGGCCGCGGTCCGTGACTCAACAGTTACACTAACGAACCGGTGTGGAGTGTGGCGCGTGCTGCATTGTGCCGTATCTATCATTATCTCGCTAGCCCAGATACTGACGTATTCTATAACGTATGGGGCAATACGCTCTTGAAACAATGAGCTCTAATAGAGTGTGCTCCCCGCGACTCCGCGATTCAATAACGTTGTGTAATTTCGGTGGCTTTCGGCTGTCGAATGAGTCGTGTAGATTTAAATCTTCGCTTTTGTTGATATTCGACCTTAAACCCTGCAATCAATTAAAATATTAATAGAATTAATTATGCTCTGGTATTCGATGTGACCTCATTCGATGAATGAGGTACGATCGTTGTTCTTTTCGTGGCTAAGGACGAACTGTATTTGATTTTAGCTCGCTTCATTTCATAAGGCAGTTGAAGAAAACCGTATTGCATGTTGCAAAATAAAAATAACCAGATACATGAATTGTTTTTGAACTAGCTTTTGCCCGCATTTTCACTCACGTGGAATCGGAATTCAAAAAAATACGAATTATTTAAAGAACACGCTCACCAATCTGCCAACTAAGTCTATACGAAAAAAACAAGTCGATTGGTTGGAAAATAAAACTTGAATTAAAGGTATGTTAGATATTTCTTTGCTTAGACAAGGTGTAAAAAAAGTAAGTGACAAAACTTTAGGGATCGTATGTATCCCTGACATAGAGTTTAAAAATTTTTGCTATCTGTATAAGAAAACTCATGTCGCTGGAGCTCTTGGCCATAAAAATCACGAATTTTTTTTTTCGCTTCCAGCGCTACTACTTTCACAGTGAACTGCTATCAAGAATACATACGATCCCTGAAGTTTCACCTCTTACTTTTGTTACACCCTGTATAGGCAATGTATTTCGTAACAAAAGCTAGGTAGGTAATGTGAGAAGCTCGGAGCTAGCGTCGAGTCACCGCCCGACAGACTGAGTACATAGCAGGTGGATATAAATCACGAACTGTATCGGCGCGGCAGCCCCGCTCTATGATTAATACGATTGTGATCCTTATCTGCCGTTATTATGTTTCATTAGCCTTGTAAACTATCTAAACCGTCAAAACGATCCATCAAGGTGCTAAGTAGACTCATCATCTTTGACCCGGTACGCATCCACGGGTTATTTATTCGCTTTCTTCGGCGTCGGGGCCGATCGACACCTGCCATCGATAAACGTTATCCAATCTCATAGGTGTTGGACCATTCGGCACATTATCGTTAAATCATCGCTATTGTCCGTTTATTTTATTAATAGAACGAGGCGTTGTTTCGTTTTTATTGTAACGATTTGTTGTGTCGGCTGCAAGTTCAATAAAGTCTCGAGGTGTAATTTTTAAATGATAAGGTACAATCGCCAAATTTCGTCCCCAAGCCAAATTTCGTCCTCTTTCACAATTTCTCGTCCAACTAACGCCCTAGAGATTTCGTGTCATGAACTCAGAGCGACCCGTGACCCGCAGTCGTTCACTGCGAAGGATCAAAAGCGATACCTTGCTCCTAAAAATATTTAAAAACATAAAAAACAGCAAAAGGTGAGTTTTTGAATGAAATATTGTTGAAATTCATATAAAAATGATAAGCATATAATTTTTTTTATGAATTTTAACAAAAAGATTTAATGAATTATAACTTTTATCGAAATATTTGTTACTTCATAGGATTTAAACAGATTTAAAAATATTAAGGTTATGTCATGGGTTTTCTGTTTAAATTAGTTTAATTCTATTATGTAGCATAATCCTAATATCGTCTCCCGACGTAAATGACTAGATCATCAGGAAAATAACGAAAATGATGACGCTCAATGCACAATTCGTCAGAGACATTTTTCCCAGGTTAAAAAGGAGAAAAACAGATAAGATGTGTGTTTTCAGTACGAACATTGCGCTGATGATCCAGACCCTAAATTTATTAGTGCAACTTGTCTGGAAAATTAGCTTTATTTAAGTAAAGTGAAAACTGATTAAGGACTGACTAGATGTTATAATATGAAAATGAGGTTATTTTGATGTTATTCTTAATATTTTTCATACTAATTGTTATAATCTCAATATCGTCCCCGGGGACGATATTGGATGCCCAATGAATTTATCTGTAATTTTTCCTTTTGTTGTTAAATAGATATTTATGACACTTGTTGCAATAATAGAGAGCTTTTGATTATTCTTTTCTTTATAATAAACGAATATAACACGTTTCGTTTCGTTTCGTTAGACGTTTTATTTGTTGCTAAGAGTTTGCATTTTTTTTATTGTGATTTTATAAAGGGACGATATTTGGCGACTGTACGTTACTTTACTGTAAGTTAAAAGTGGAAAATATGTGTCTGGAGACTTGGTTTGCATAAATAACTAGTAAAGATATTTTTTTAAGATTCAATAAGGAAATTAATTTCTACTGCCTTTAATGAAGCTTTTATGAATAGCTTGGAATTGTGCTGTTACAAGCTTT
>JAOTAV010022216.1:0-22658 GCA_026546445.1 Cyclargus thomasi
GTTATCCAGAACGATACCCAGATACTTAATACTGGATGATAAGGAAATTTTTTTGCATGAGCAGCATTGGCCGGAACAGCCAACATGAGCTGTTATAGAGTAGTTTTTGTGGATTGAGGTGTTTGTATTTCTTATAGAGAAAGGGATATATTTCGTCTTGTCAACATTAAGAGTGAGAGCACTTTTTGTCAGCCAAGAACAGACGGCATTGAAGCCATTTTGGGCATGCTGATATACCTCTGCCCAGGTGTCTCCATAAAAAGCCAATGCAGTATCGTCTGCAAAAGATACGATTTTGCCATTTTTTAGTTTTAAATGGCACAATTCATTGATGAATGTTAAAAAGAGTGTGGGACCAAGTACGCTGCCTTGTGGCACACCAAAGTCGATAGGCAGGTCTTCGCTTGTGTAGTTCCCGACTCTGACTCTCTGAAGTCTATTACTTAAATAGTCTTTAAGTAATTTAAGAGGGGTGGCGCGTATTCCCAACCTTTCAAGTCTGTTCAAGAGAAGCGAAGAAGAGACTGTGTCGAAAGCTTTGGCCAAATCGAGAAATACTACCAATACTTTCTTTGCCTTGTCAAGCTTTAAAACAATAAAATCGGTGAGATTATGGACGGCGTCATTTGTAGAAGTGTTAGCTCTAAAGCCGAATTGAGAAGCGGAAATAAGATTATGACTTTCCAGATAGTTAACTAGTCGTGTATTTATTAATTTTTCAACAATTTTGGCTAGAGTTGGTAGTAGAGAGATGGGTCTATAATTGTTTACACATTTTCTATCACCACTCTTGAATATAGGAATAACTTCTGCTAATTTGAGGGCATTTGGAAATGTACCAGTAGAAAACATTAGATTGTATATATGTGTAAGAATGGGAACCAATTTGATATGATATCGTTTAAGGAAGTCACCAGAAATTTTATCGCGACCGCAAGAGCTTCCTTTTTTCAAACTGAAAATTATATTTCTTACTTCTACTTCATCAGTAGGCGTAAGAAAGAATGACGAAGAATGAGAACTACAAGGAGGTAACAAGTCTGGTTGGGAATTAGCGGTTGAATTTTTGGCTAAGTTTTTTCCTATAGAAGAAAAATATTTATTTATGTCATTGACTGACTTTATGGGGTTAGATTCAGAGATGAGTTCAGTTGTAAATTGTGGATTATTATTATTTAGGTTAGTACAGTTTTTTATTGTGTCCCATAATTTTTTATTATTTATTTTAGCAGCATTTTGTATAAGGTTTTTCTCATAGTCTTGTTTTAATTTTTTTAGTAACCAATTACAAAAGTTCCGATATCTTTTGTACGTTATTTTTATGGTCTCACTATTAGGGTTTTCTTTTAGTTTTTGATGTAACTTATCTCTATTCCGCATACATCGTATTAATCCGATAGTAATCCACGGTTTCTTGACTCTTTTACGATTTGGTACGGTAATAGTTTTAGTGCTAGATTCAATTATATTGTTTAATTCATGAATCAATGAAGAAATAGCCTTATTTGCATCTGTAGTATGTACGAAGGGGTTTATGTCTAGAGAGGACATGCTCTCATCGAGTCGATCGTAATCAATCTTTTTAACTTGAAACAGATAATTTTTCATTTCAGTAGGTTGTTGATAATTTAGAGATACAAATACGCAGTCGTGGTCAGTTATTGAGGTCTTAGAAACGTAACAGTAGGAAGGTAATTTAGTTTTTAACATTATGTGATCCAAACAGTTTCCGTAATGAGTGGGGAACGTGTGGGCTGGTAATATACCATGTGAAGCCAAAATGTCTAAGTAGAGTGGAGAGTTTTTATCAATGTTGTTGAGCTTTATATCAATATTGATGTCTCCTACGATAATAATATTTGGATATCTGAGAGTAGATAGGAAGTCATTTAGTGATTGTGTGAAGATTTCGACATTTTTGTAGCCGGGGGGTCTATATATTGCAATGACAACTATATTAGGGTCGACTTCCATGGCAAGGCAGTTGGATTCTAACACCTGAGGTTCCCATGTTTTTACTCTTATATTGTTTTTGTAATAAATTATGACACCTTCATTTTGGGTTAGGTTTCTTTCAGTACGAGCATGGGCGTAGCCATGGAGAGGGTTGATACTATGTGTGTGTGGCAACCAGCATTCCGTCAAAGCAATAATATCCCATTCAGTCTTGGATCTGTTAAGGAGAGTAAGCAAACTATCGAAATTTTTGTTTACACTACGGATGTTTTGGTGAAGAATTTTAAGATTCGTGTCGTTATTTTTTATAAGATTTGGACACTGTTCTATATCACAGATAGTAGATTGTGCAATGGAAAAATCATCGAGATCTCTATTTATATTATTTGCGCTATCGAATTTTATTTATAGGATACAAAAAAGGAGCGATCGAGATTGATTTGACAACTATAGCTGACTATGGCAAAGATATATGTGAATATATAATAATTAGTTGAGCGGAAAATAGTTACATTTGAATGGGACAAGAATCGGCTCTTTAATGATAAAATGAGATATAGTTCACAGTTGGTGTTTAAGATGGGTGTGTGGCTATCGTGTGTAGTGGAGTAGTACAGCAGTGTGTATTGGCTTGATAAGTTACCGTAAATACGTACATATGATAAAATCTGAGCATTTAGGCTGTGTGAGAAATACAGTATGATAAGCGTTTTAATTACCAATATAACATAATAAGGTTTAGTCTGAGAAAAGATGGTATACGTTAAAACTCTAGCAAATTTGTGATAGGCATAAATAATACATGAATTGAAGACAGTATTGCATACTTTGTGGTATTTGAGCAGTAAAAATATTTGTAGACCTAAAACTAGTCACTTAGGAGTAAGTTTGGCAAAGTCTGAGTCTTTGTCTATGCGCAGCACAGGTGAGTCTTGAGACTTTTTTATGTACACTTTACCGTAGGCAGTCCAAGTACTATGGTAGTTGTTCTCTTTTACGCACTGTCGTGCTAGGTAGGCTAGCTTTTATATTTCTATTAATTCATAATTATTTAGCTGTCGCTGTTATTAATGTCTTGACCCTACAAAATAATATGGCCTATGAGCATTGAGCAGCATGAATTATAAATGGCTTAAGTTGGAATGCATATTTATCAAAACCCCTTATTTATAAAAATATTTAAGCAGTGTTTAGCTCAATAAGATTCGGTGTCGCTTTCTGTCGTGTGACGTTTAGAATATTAAATTATTTATTATAGAAAAGAACTGAGAATCCTGATCAGTTAAACACTGTTTATACATTTTTATGAATAAGGGGATTAATTTCATAGAATATATTATGGTAAGTTTTTTACGAAATAACTTGAACTAGCTTTTGAACGCGGCTTCTATTTCAGAAGTATTTAATGTCCCACTTTATTTCTTTGAATCAAAATCCTGTCTTATCGTAAGTCATAATATTTACCTGCATGCCAAATTTAGCGTTGATAGATCACTATCTTTTGAGTTTTATATAACTATAGCTGTTGTCCGCGACAACGTCCGCGTGAAACTCTATAAACTATTCCGTGTTTACAACATTTTTTGATTAGTGCTCGGCTCCTATTGGTCGTAGCGTGATGTTTTATAGGTTTTCTCGATAAATAAACTAAACAACACAAAAAGAATTTCCCGATTCCGGCTAGTAGTTCCTGAGATTAGCGCGTTCATATAAATTCTTTAATTTATATTATTAGTCTAGATTTTATTTTAATAAAATGAAATACTGGCTGCCTCATGCCCGCTGCATTGGGATAGAAATTATAATGTAAAAGGTGAACAAGTCTTATCACTTAGGGATATAAAAAATAGATGTAAGCCGATTCTTAGACCTACTAAATATGCAATGTGCATATTTAGTAGAAATCTGTAAAGCTGTTTCGACTGTGAAACGGAAGTAACATTGTAACAATTTTTTTATATGTATACTAGTTGTAATTGCCTGCGACTTTGTCCACGTTGATTTTTTCAGTTTTCCTGCTTGCTTCTTGAAATTTTTTATTAATTTTCTTTGCTATAAACGGAGCCCGAGACCTTTTCAACGAATGCAAAACTGTGGAAATCGGTTCATGCGTTCTGGAGTAATAGCGCCAGGAACTAAAACCCGACTTATTTTTACATAATAGATGTATCATTTGCTTACATATATGTATTTTGTAATGTAACAAGAACTCGTTCTTATTAATATAATATCTGCTCTTACAAGACATATTGCGATTCGTGTTTAATGAAACAACCAGCAAAAGCAATAATACAATATCACTGAGAATTCTTGTCATTTCATCCCCTTGTTATATGTAACATATAACTAGCTACATCGGTTTACCCGCGTAACGTAGTGTTGCTAGAATATCAACCATATATTGGAGCATTTACGGCACATAATCAAACAATTAAAAACTTAAAAATATTAACATGCTTCCAAAAAATAGAGAACTTTTGAGTTTCAAACCCCATTTTACCAGCTTTGGAATTGAATTATTAGTTCTTAGGAGTAGAATAGTTTTTGAGGCTTCGTGATAAATCGCTTTCATATTCTTTCGCTTTCATATTCTTATCATGACGATAGATTTTGTATTAAGATAACACGAGACACTACGATAATTATAAAGTTCTAGAATAAACATTGTGGAATTAAGATAGGCTGATAAAAAGGAAAAAATAAAAGATTTTAATTAAGAGATAATAATTATCTTGTTATACTAGGGTTATATGTATATCTTAAGGTAGGTTTTACATTGAGTCAGTAACTAATACTATCAAGTCAATGCTTACACAGCCATGCGTGATTGTTTTCAAGTCAGCACGGCACTGTTAGTGACTGTCGCGTCAGTAGGTAGGAACTGACTTCAATATTCGCGCTTAATTTTCTTTTGAGTCTTCAATAGACTATTGTTATCTGTAGAAATACGAAAGAATACTGACTGAATGACGTACGAAGGAAAAATCAACAGATTTCCTGCTGTAGAGAGAAAACCTTCTTATGGTGAAGGGAAACTTAACATGCTAGCGTCAATCCTTGTCTACAGCATACGATTGCAACGTACTGCAAAAATATGTATTTAAGAGGAGACACTGGGGCAGTTTTTTCCATACAAACGTTGTCTCCTGTTTCCTCCCTGGATAATGCCGGTAGAGTTATATTTTTATAAATGAATATTAATGGCCATGTCTTTGTTTTCTTTTTTTTTCATAATTTAATTGTTAAAAAACATATGAACGTTCAAAAACCTAAAAAAATAGCCAGATTAAAATATCAAGAAAATATTTTTTGCTAAATTATATATCAAAGAGAGAACGCAGGGACACAGCTCTTAAGCATTTTATTAATTTTATAAGAAAAAATACTTAAATCGGTAAAGTTTTGGAAAAGGAATCAAGGGACAACATATCGTTAATTTCCAAAACTTAAGGGGTTTTTTCAATCCAAGATGCAGTTGTCTCTATCGTGCTCTGCGGCCTCCCCGGCTTGTGGTTATTGACAGCAATAGATATTACAAATACCTATTTTTCATTTTTCTAGCCACTGGTGTACGTCATCAAAATATAATCAGCGAACTATGTACTCGTACGATAAGGTTTACTGCATTCTTACAAAGATTATCACTGATTATGACATGAAATTCGGTGATTGAAAGTAGTGCACGAACACTAAAAATATTTATTTTTGTTAAGTACCTACAGTGCACTCTGCCAGCCGCCCCGGGCTTTTTTTTAAATAAAAATAAGCAGGCAATACGGGTTACCAGATGGAAATCAACTACCGTCGCTCATAGACACTCGCAACATGAGGGTTGCAGGTGCGTTGCCGGCCTTTTAAGAGGGAATACGCTCTCTTCTTTAAAGTTTCTAGGTCGTACCGGTTCGAAAATACTGCTGGTGATAAACCAATCCAGTAGGGTGGTAAATTTCCCGCGTAGATCGATAGCGAAAAGTTGCAGGTGGAATGATTTCGAACAATTCTTCTGAGTACTTCCCGTGATAAAGTATATAAAGGATGCAGAGTGAAGTTACATCTCGGCGCAACTCCAGGGAGTCCAGGTTATATAGCAGCGGCTATAGCCCTGGCCTTAGGGTAAATACATCCCTGGCTAAGGCAACATTATTCGACAGTAAGCTAAAAAGTACATGGTAGAGCTTAGAAGAGCTAGGAGTGAAGTTTAATAGAGTTGATTTCGTATAAACTAAACTAACTAAGAACCATTTACATGTTACTTTAGTTTACAAGACACCAAGTCTAATGTTAAAGTATAGATAAAACTAGCTCCATAGCTAGTTAAGCCGACACGTAGCCAGAAGCTAGCATGCTAGCTTACTGACACTAGCTTGACAAACTAACCTCATGAATCCCAGGAATAAGTCGGTAAGTAAACCAAGTGAATGTATAACAATTATTGTGTTTGAGGTCACTTCAAAAACCGTATTTTCTAATATAATACGGGTTGTATTAAAAACTAAGCTAGAATGAAATTTGTTATTGAAAAATTCTATCCGCATATCCCGACTATTTTCAGGGCGATTTTGTGTTCCAGATATGAATTGTGTAATCAAAGGAATCTGAGATTGCATGCATTGACGTCAGCTGCGGGGTCAATGCCCGCTAGAGACGTGGTAAAACACATCTGACCAACTTTCGCTGACTGTCAATAGCGAAATTCAAATGTACGTCTTCAATTAACAGTAGATTTATATATAAGTTTCTACTCTTGTGTATTTACTTCGTTGACTTAAACGTCATTCTAATCCTGTAATCCAATCCAGTGCTGATTTATGTAGCCGGGCAGTGGATAACATTCAGTGTATTACAATTTCCAGTGCATTCCACTTTCCAACGCATACTCACATTATACCAAGTAGCAAAAGTGTTTGACTGTTTTGTGTGTAATATAGACTTTTATGCTAACAGTGTAGAGAACAACTATGTAAACATACAAACTGAAATTGCGAATAAGATTTGATATGAACAAAGCTTTGGTTCGAGGTTACTTTTTGCTCCTATAGAAAGATGTAGTGTTACCGTGGCTGTATTTGAGCGGGCAAATGTACTAGCGAAAACTTAACCTTTAATTTCTTTTATACACTAATCTTAATTTTAAACAAAATAGCCAAAAACGTGCCGTAGCTGGCCATAACAATATTTCATACAAATTCTTATTTCGTGTTAAAATAAAATTTATCGGCGCGCATAAATTATAAAACTGGCCTCCGAATTTTTATAACTTCGATTTAACTTAATAAACCCTTATTTATAATAACAGTTATTATTCTGTTGTTATAAATATACTAATATTAAACATATACTAATATTATGAGTAGATAAGCGTTTTTTTAGGGTGCAAACGAGCAGATGAGTTACCTGATGGAAAGCAACTGCCGACGTCGGCAGTTGCTTTTGCGACGTCTGAAGAGTCGCAAGTGTGTTGCCGGCCTGTATGAGGTAATGGGAATGGGAATAGGGATAAGGGATTAGGGAAGTTTTGCCACTGGTAAACTCACTCACTGAACGAAACGCAGCACAACGCCGTTTCATCACTCCGGTCGAGCCGGCCCATTCGCGCCGAAGCATGGCTCTCCCACGACAATGATAGTTTTAGATAAAATATTTCCGTATAGGTTTTAGGTGCTCAAATTTTGGCAACGCCATGTTCTTCCGTACCATGTTGTCTGTTCTTCAAAAAATTTAGACCATACTAAGATCAGTAAAGGACTAGAACCCACGCGTTCGACGAAACTGCATGTATGTTTGCGCTAACAAAATAGCGAGTGACAACTAGATGACGACCGCAATGACAAGAGTTCGTTTGTCGCGCGGGAACCGTACATTATTCCGGGATAAAAAGTATTTTTCGTCCTTCCCCAAGACTCTAAGGCCCGCGATTATAGTCGGCGCTTAAACACCAAGTGCACGATTTAAAAATTTTAAGTTGCCGTTTTCATAAAAAGACCCAATAGGTTATAAATGAAAACGGCAAACAGCATCTCAGAATTTATGATCACGCTCTTAAGTAGGTACTAAGCGCTGACTATAATTATAGCAACAAAATCTGGTTCAGCGATTCGGCGTGAAGGGATAAAAGACAGAGAAGCACTTTCGCATTTATAATATTATTAGTTAATATGATTTCATCGTTACGGAGAGAGAAGAGGAGAGCTAGAATTTAATGAACAAGATTTTGACGTGGGCAAGATAGAAATGGCGCGATTACGACATGAATGAACAAAACCCATGCGAGGCGATCCGCGAGTCTGTATCGAGGTCGAACGAATTTTATAGCGCGGAACGTCAACTAACAACTTGCTAGCTGGTACGAGCTTGCCAGTAAGTGAATCATAATATACAACAGAACTCTCTGGTGAGCAAGGCCAGCGTTAGCCCTTCCAGCGCCCTGAGTGATAACTCTTCGGCGCCCCGTAACTTCAATGCAAAAACTTGTCCAGGCGCCCTTTATATGCTGTGCGGCGCTACATTTTAACCGGCGCCACCGAAGGTCGCCCAGCGTCTTCTAGTACTAGAGCTGTAGCCGCCGCCGTTTGAGAGTAGACCTCCAGGCACTAATGTCTGGTTTCTGAACATTCTCAGAGATTGTTACTACACATTGTGTGTGCTCCAACATATTATCAAAAAGAATTTATTTCACTTTTATGTTACACTTCCGAAAATCTTCAGAGCGTGAAATATGAAACTTTCGATTTATTTTCATCTTACACAAAACTGGTGAACAAAAATCCGAAGTACTTATAACCTCGTGCTGGTTAAGTATTATAATTAGTAATAATTGTACTTTGGCCTTCACGGCGATTTCATTCAGTTATCCTGTTTGTACAAGATATTGGAAAAATGTACTTCTAATTATACATTAAAATCAAATTGCTAGTTCCTGGTGTTGTATAGCAGGTGATGATCACTTACTTGGGTAGTATATACTGCCATATTTTACTGCATTTCCTTTTTTCAACCCGGTTTGGTTTTTTTTTTGATCTTCGATGTCGCTCGACTCGCGAGAATCGAAAAGCCATCTTTGAATTTGGATCTTTACAATTTGTTTCGAAGTCATTCGAAACAAATTGAAAAAGAAACGATTGAAGACGTTAGTGAAAGAAGCGAATAACTAACATTTTACTACCTTCGAGTAAATACTCATTTCTCCCCATAAAATTTTGATAAAACTTGATTTAGCGATTTCATGATCTCGCTTGTCTATATAGCTATATCTATACAGCAGATCCAGATTTTAGTTTCTAATAATTTTTATCATCTTAAAGCGTTCATTTACCCAAAAAAACAGCAGTTTTTAAAAATGTTACTTAACCGCTTCTTCCACTTATGTCGATTCATTTAATCGATATCATAATACCCTTACATTGCAGTAAGTATTATTAATAGTTAATCTTGATTTACATAATTCTTGTGTGCGTGTATTTGTAACTGAAATCCACAAACTCTTAACGACTGGACTGATTTTGGGTAAAATTTTTTGTGTATGTTATGGGGGACTTAAAAATGGTATTAAGATGCACAAATTAGTCCCCGGCAGGACAACATCTGTCGGTTCCGTCCGCTAGTATTTTAATGAACATTAATTTAAATTCAATTTACAAATTTAAATCCTATGCTACCCCAGCACAAAACAACGTTAACGGCTACGAGTTATATTTCATGCGCTGAACCATGAGGTCACGCCTTCAAATCCGGCCAAGGACGAACTTTGGTGACTACTTCTAACGAGAATAATACTTTTTGAGGTTAGTTTTGTTTACCTGTCGGTATGTTTATCGTCAGCGACATTACAAGACTACTCCTTTAGAACGACGTACGATTTTACCTAAATTACGTACCTTACGTTATATTGTAACATTTAACAATATAATATGTATGTATGCACCCGGACAGATAGGTGCGTCCAGTAACGGAGTGGCTACCGATCGGTTGGCGAAACAGAAGCAGGCCCAAGAAACACATTAGATTATGAGAAGAGGCATATGGAAGGAAAGAGGGACACCAACTGATATCAATAATAAAATAATAAGGTATATTATAATTGAAGACATAAGTGGAAGAAGCGAGTAACTAACATTTTTGCAACCTTTGATTTTTGATATATTTTGAAATTTTGATTTCATTATGTTTATCTAGGTATACATCAAAATCACATTGTTTTATTTTCAAATCATTTATAAGCCGTTAAGCGTCCATTTCCGCAAAAACCGGGCAGTTTTTTTAAAATCTCACTTACCCGCTTCTTCCACTAATGTCTCCAATTGTTTTCTATGTAGAACGACGTAGCATAGATACAACTTTCAGTGTCTTCTTCATGGCTCTATCCTCTACTAGAGAGTATAGCCATGTAGAACTCCAGGTTTCAGTGCGACCCTAATTCCACCCCCAGCGGAGAAGCCGAACGCGAAAGTGTAATAATAAGTACAAAATTACACAATCATTACACAGCATTACGAAAATAAATACAACCGTAAAACTATTAACCGTAATCTGCTTTTCTCGTATATTGCTTACATAATTGAATAAAGCCTGCAACTCGCGTTACGTACAATATCGTGTTATTAGATTCCAACCCGCAACATAGGGGGAACCCCTTATTGTACATTATAGCCGGGGAGGTAAGAGTGCTATTTTTGTAGTAACTTGAGCCCTAGTACGCTTTGTAGGTTAGGTAAAACGTTGAAAAAATAATATGGGCTTGCCCCCTAAATATGATTTACGTCTTTAACTGTGTTAAATGTTCTCCAAAAATTATGATTACGCGGCATTTATACCAAAAATACCGTTACATTAACTCCACTGTTTGAAAGTTTACTAATTGCTTACTTATAATGATCGGTGAATTTATATTCTGATGTGTTGCTCAATCCAGGAAGGCATCAATAGGAACTTTATTGTTTTGTCGAAAGTCGAGCCAAGGGTAATTGCCATTTGATGTTTATTAACAAGCAATCAGTTCATATTGTGAAAAAAATATTATTTACATTAGGTAAAAATCATAAGTATGGATATCTGTTTAGAAGGGTATGTTAATCTATCTTTTCATTGTCCATTACAAAAAAATATCTATATTATCTATGCAAAGCATTAAAATAGGGTGTCCTTTTGATAATATCACCACTAAAATTTTTGACTTAATCATATTTTCGTATTATTACAAGAAATGCCCCCGTAGCAACGTGTAATGTGATTATATGAATCAGCTGATTTTAGCAGCGAATTTCATATTTCGCAACAAGCTAGTTGTTACAGAATAATTCGTGGAAGTCATTATGATTTTGAAATTACTTTCAGCGAAATTACTATTTTATATATTTCATTAAAAAACGGACACAATACACCACGATAATAGGAACGTTTTTTTTTTAAAGAAAATAAAACTTTTTACGTATGCATAGAACAGACCATAGATAACAAGGAATTAAAAAAATATACTTATTTTTTTATTTCTAGGCTAGTTACCTTTAGATCTTTTTGATGCAATGGATATTGGAGAGTAGGCGGGGCGGGGTGGGATAGATTAGTTAATAATATGATAAGTTGACCCAATTAGTGAAATTGGCCTATGACAAAATTTTCCTTAAAACTTTAATTTCAAAACAGGTAGATATTTTAAAACATACAGTTTTACTCTTAAGTTTCCACGTTCCTAGTTGTTTATCGATCGAATAAGATTCGATTGGTCTATGAAGATTTATTGGTATTGGCTCATAAAGCTGAGTGTTCGTTTAGCAGTAAACAGTGGCGAAATATTTATGTGCTATCAGGTGCAAACATAATGTTTGTCCAATTTAAGGTGCTATAGCGAGTTAATAGCAAATTAATTGACTTGATTTTTGGCAAAGAAAGTTTTAGGGTCTAACTCAAAGTAGATTTTTACTCTCTTGTAACAATTTACTTGGACTTAGAAGCTATTTTTGGTGTTGGAACTTCATGGTTAGTCCAAAATATTAGTTTTTTCGTGCGTTCCGTGCCATTAGACACCAAAAAAAAAATAGAGAGAAAAGTGTTACTTTAACAGCTTTAACAAATCACGCCGTGTAAGCAATGGCGCGATGCGACAGGAAAGGAAATGAGCGGCCCCTTTAAATATCTAATTTTTTTTGTTGCTACAGCGGCAACATAAATCCATACAATCTGTGAAATTTTCATCTCCTTGGCTATTACCGTGCCTGAGATACAGCCTGGAGACAGACAGACGGACAGACATCGAGTCTTTGTAATAGGGTCACTTCTTTAAACCTTTGGGTACGGAATTCTAATAAAAGAAGAGACTGCTATATACTGTGTGATATTCGAATACAAAACCAGACAGTTTAATTCCCTTTGTTTGACAGGTTCTGATCCCTGGATTTGTTTCCCCAGTGGATTAAACATAATACGACAAGCGGCCCACACGGTTTTAAATCATTGATTTTGTTTATTTAACTACGTTTGTAGCGTGGGTGTGCTCGGCGCCTTCAAACTCCAGTTTCGCGTTTGAACGCGACGACAGTGTAAACAAATGGCTTGCGAAAACCACTCGACTGATCTGCGGTAATGATGATTGATTATGCAAATCCGAGCTCAAAGAATATTAATATACGCTTAAAACGGTAGAAAAGAGAGCTGTAGATTAAAGAGTATTTGTGTATTAGTATATTATTTCGGATAGTATTTAAGCCAATATATTATAGAATATTTTTAAGAATTACTGTACGTCTAAAAGAGTTAGGTGTTTAAATTTTTCCTAACTAAGATTTATGTTAAACCCTACTTTATTTGTTAGCTATAGTTTAATTCCAAATTATTTTATTTTGCACTTTGTTTTATATTTTTTCCGTGCGCGAAAGTTTGCTTGGAAGAAATCGCTTTTTAGAGATAAAGCCGCCTTTGTGCTCAGTAGTAATGCTATTTTTAATATTATCATGTTTGTACTTTCTTTTTTGAGTACAATAAAGCATAGTTCATTTATTAATTCAAAGTTCTTGTTAACAGCTTTATATCGTAGAATTTAGGGAAATTTTAGGAAAATTTAGTACACTACGTCATACGGTTTATGGTAAACGCACATATTTTATCAGAACTGAGTGAATCGCAGTCAAGCCCTCTTTGACTTTAATTGCGAACGATTTGGACGATTAGGCGCGGGCAAGTGGACGAGGTTCCACGACATTTCGTATATCGAATTCTAAAATTCGTTCCTATGTATCTTACGTGTAGCCTAGACTTAATAGCTATTAAATAAAAAAAAGATTTATTCGAATCCGTTCAGAAGTTGTGGAGATTAGCGCGTACAAATAGACTAACAGATAAACAGAAAAACAAATATTTTTTTAACCTACATTGTAACCTACATTCTAAGCAAATAAATAATCTATATATCTATCTATCTATCTTTTTTTTTTTTGCCTATTACTGTTCCTAAGCATTATACAGACCCGCCAATTTTACTTTTTTTTTATATGTATAGATTATAATACATCAAAAAATATCAATATATATCATATAATGTATTTGAAAAAGAGCAAATTTAAAAAAAAAAACCTAAATATAAGACACGAGGGATAAAATTATGACTAAATGAAATAGTTTTATATATAAATATAGAGAATGTGGTTCGGGCTGCTTCGGTTCTGTGGCCTCATATATTTATGTGATAAACGTGGAACACGTGACCTGACAAGCAAATCTACAGAGTGCTTAAAAATCCATAACACAGTACAAGTTTACGCAGCAATTAGCACGCTCACTAGTCACGCTTTAGCCCGACCACATATTAACCGAATTTCTAATCGGAAAATTTCGCGCCTGCCCCCGCCCCGGAACGCACTCTGTTCATTTTCTTGTGAGTCTCACATACTAACTGAAATTTCTGATTGGTTTTTTAATGGTAACTTACAGACATCCGAATACTTTTTTATCAGAATTTCGGATAACGTGCGGCTCCGGGCTTAAGTGCAAATTTCCGATCAAGCATTCCGCAAAAACGAGCAGCCGAATGGATCGCATATTAGCGAAATATCACCGAATAATTCGGTAGCGCAGAACACTCGTCGTTTCAGAGGAATTGAGAGCTGAAGTAATTAACCCTAATCGATCAATACGACGAAGGTTACCAGCTGAACAAATTGTATATAAGTGGTTAACGATATTTCAATATTGTTGTTTAGGTTCCATATATTAGTTGACTGCTGGCCCGTCCACAAAATGGATGGGTCATATGACCCCACAGAAGAATTCTATAAAACGACAGAAGAGCATAAAACAATAAGATTTTGTTCCATGATTTCAGTTGTAAGCTGTTCAACTGGGGGCTGGTGAGAAATCTAAAGTTTAGGTAGTCAGAAAGTGCATTTTAAACATATACCTTTGTACGGCATTGCGGAATAATGGATAAGAATTTGTATTTAATCATTTAGAAACTGATGTCATACAGAATCAAATGACCAAATTTGCTCTGGAAATAAAAGTTTAGTAAATATATTATAATTCAAAAATTATTCACTGTTAAAAAGTTATAGCCTAAAAAACAGATATTCTTAATGCTTAAAATTCCTATATATTTTTAGGTGAAGTAAAAACTTTTGGGACGGGTAAATAATTGTAAGCATGATGACTCGCGATCTGAAAAAAATTTCGTGAGACGGTTTGTCTACTGCTTGCTGCTTCGTTTCTGTCGGCATTCTCGATGTACAGCTGTTTTTTTTGTGTATAAAGTTTCGGGCACAAACGGGTAGCTTGGTTTTCCTAAGAGTAGGTCTCTGTGGCTAATTTTATACTTCAAAAACACAAAAAGGCTTGACACTTTATGAAAAATGTTTGTTTTAAAACTCGCCTCTGTTATTCGAACAGCTGTGTCCAGTTTCTATTCATTATTTCTATTTTCTTTGAAAGCTTCGCCCTTGCCCTTCTGCTGACACCCGGACCGGCCTATTATGTAAAAATAAACGGTAGAGACTTTACTGTGTGAATACATGAATGAAATCGTACTTTTTGTTCGTTACTTTTAACTTATTAAAAAATATGTGGCTTTTGTGATTTTAGCCTGCTTTTAGCTTTATTTTTAGGCAGAATGTGCATTTTATAGAACCCGTTGAAACGCAAAAATTGAAAGGAAAGAAAATAATGACACCATTAACCGTGGTTATACATATGTGTGGATTGATATGATGTCCGTATTTTTAAATAAAAAAATCGTTATAATATATTTCCAGACAATTAAGTGGCTAAAATTGGATCTATTATAGATTAGCCAGTAGCCACGAAACGCATTAGCGGCTAAGCTCGGGGCTAAGTAAACGCCCACACAGCTCTGACGAACCGAGCTATATCGATGGAAATTGGACACAAACTCCATTAAAGACTTATTGATAAACCTGCTAGGTAGTACTTTAACTACGTAGCTTTTTTTCTTGAATAGAAGAGATCAGGCAAAAAATGTGTATGTCCAATCTACGATTTTTGTTGATAAAATACAGCTACAGCTTTACACAAACCAACTTTCAAGCATATTTTTAAAAACTTTCTTTATCCTTTGTTTGTTATGCCATGCAAACCATAGCTCCTTATACCTCCTATTAATAAGCCACCTGTTACGTTATATCACGTAACAAGCCTATCCGATGAAATTCTATTTTTAACTTAAGCCAATTACGGAGATCCTGGGTCACGGCCAGGGATGACGCTTCTCGGTTTTGATCTCACAATCAAGTTTCTCTACCCAGTAATGCCAGGAGATTTTTTTGTTTCCAAGACCATATATCGTTTCGTTCCCTAAAGACTGCAGGGATTTTAGCCAAGATCAAAACGATTTATTTTCTTTGTAGAATCGCCAAACAAAATGTATCGAAATTACATAAGTGTTCGTTACGCCTTATGTCATTTCCATATATTTTGTCTGACGACCTCTGTAGCTCAGTTGGTAAGCGCGTTGGTAGCTGAAGCCGGAGGTCGCGGGTTCGAATCCCGCCGACGGAACAAGTGTTTCAATGTTCCTTGGTCTTGGATGTGTATTAAATGTGTGTATCATATAATAAAAAATCTTAAATTTGTGTATAGTATAAAAGTATTAAATATATTTCCGTTGTCTGGTACCTGTAACACAAGTCCCTCGGGTACTTAGCACGGGACCAGACTAACGTGGTGTGAAGCGTACATAGATATTATTCATAATGTTAACTAGCTTTTTCCCGCGGCTCACTGTAAGAAGTATTTTCATTCCATATTTTATACCGTTGGGGGTAAGATTCGTAAATCTATTCTTAGCAGATGCCTACATTTAGTGGTTTGGGCTGTGCGTTGATAGATAAGTATGTCAGCCATTCAGTCAGGCAGTCAATCAGTCAGCTTCCACAATTTTTGGCCCTGCACGTAAGTGGAGCAGCCATTTTGTTTGTGAGCACTCGAGGTGATGGCTGCGAATCCTCACGAAGTCATCAGGCTGAGTGCTATCCACAGATTATGTTAGGACTCCCACCTGATACGCTAAACGCTTCGTTCATTATCCTAATTGCAATACCTGGGCGTAATAGATGTAACAAAACAGTATGCTGATTTTAAAAACTTTCAAATTTGCGCAAGAACGACCAAGGACAAACTGTGGTAACAGAACTACCCCGCTTCTACGTCTGCAGAAGATTTACATGTTTTAATACTTCATAGCTTAGTTCCGTTCAGGTACGGGAAAAAAAGATATATTATTTCATCTGAAAATGTACGGTTTCCGCGTGACTAACTCATCTAGGTACAACGGAGTCCCAGTCATCATCTACTTTTGTATAAACGTCTGAGTCTTTCAAAGCAACCCTAAAACATAATATTATTACTGAATTAGAAACTAATATGAAACATTTCATCATAAAAGATAACGCAAAAGACTAGAATGTTAAGTACCGACTGTTCGAAGTTTTCCCTGTCGGTCAAGGCCACTAAAATCGTTATAATAAGCTATCTGAAAGAAATTAGGAATTATATATTTTAATGGTTTCAGGGGCTCAGGAAATTAGAGCAATTTCCGCTTATTATTTATTACAAAGATGGGTACAATTTAAATTAATCCAAAAAAAGTAAGATCATGAATCAAGATATTGTGTTTTTCTTCGTATATTTTTTTGTCCAAATTCCTTGGTTATTTATTTTGAAATAATGTGCAGCTTAGTACGGTTTGTAATAGATGTTATCTTTTCGAGAGCATTGATTGTTAACTTTTTTGACATCAGTAAATTAAATTGTGTGAGTAATTGGCCTTGTGTGAGTTAGTCCCGCTCAAGAAGGATTCCGTACTAATAAAAAGCAAAAAGCTTAAATAATTCTCCGGTATTATAAATTATAGGCATCCGCTAAGAAAGGATTTTAATAAATTGTACCCCAGGAGGACAAATAGTGCATGAAAATTTCTAAAGAAATTCGTCCTAGCTCCTAAGGTAAGCGAAGCCGCGAGCAAATGCTAGTACCCTGATAAAATTCATATTAGAGATGATACACCGTGACGACCGCGCTACTGTAACCCGCCAAGTACCCGTAAACCCGACACTACGGGTGCCGTGACGTAAACACGTCGATGTCACGTCACGTAGCACGTAGGACGTCACGTATCACGTTAAATGTCACGGCATTATTGGCTATGAGTTATGATACGCATCTTTTACTTTCAGCACGATACCTGATTTACTATAAGAAAAATAGATTCATAGCCAGGTTGTGAATTGTGGATCTAAGCAATTTTGACGCGTTTTGTCAAACTCAGGCGTTAAATCAAATATGCTTGCGGCCTTAGCATAGCGAACGAGAGAGCGTTTCTTTCTACAGCAAGATAGACAGCAACATATAAGTTAATTAAGTTCAATTATAATATGAGTACGAACAAAATCTTTTGGTCACGTGTACAGGTTGTCTGGAAGAAATTGCAATTTAGTAATAAGGCCGCCTTAGTGTACTTTCAAAATTGCATGGTGCTTCTTTCTTGTGTGTAATGTTATTGTACCCGCAATTGTGCACAGTAAAATATATTAATTCATTAATTCATCAATCTACAATTTCTTTAAATAGTCTTTAAAAGGTAATTAGATACATAGATAACTTCATACATAAAATATAACCAACATTGCAAATAACGAAACTCTTGCAAACAAGATCACTCACCGATCGGATACCAATTCATAACATGGCGCCTCAAAAAACTAAACATGGCCACCTCAAATTGACATGCCCGCTATAAAAAGGCATCAACGTTTATTTTTAGTAAAAGCATGTTCATGTGATATCAATCTTGATCAATCGAACTTGTTTGATAAGTTATCAGATACGATATCTGTTACAGCAGATACTAATTTTAATAAGCTTTTAGTTGAAGTAAATGCTATGAGCTATATCTTTACGTCTGAGAAATTGGAACCGAATGTAAATGTCTGTATACATTAACATTATTAAATACCGATTAAATAACATAGTTATATGTAGAAGACAATATCTTTCAACGTCATAATAACGAATGTGAAAGGCAGTTGTAGTGAAGACGCCAGTTTATAAGGATTCGCGAGTTTTTAATGGAGGTACTAGCGAACCCGACAGACGTTGTCACGACAACGTCTGTCGGGCGTCAAAAAGTGGGCGGATACAGAGTGGCACGAGCTTCAGTTCGCGTTTGTTTTTGTAATAAAATGCGCACTTTCGTAACAAGATCCTTGTACGGTTTGTACAATACCTTATACCTGTTACTAGCATAATACGTTTATATGCGCTGTTTGTCGTCATTGTGGTGTCAAATTATTTTATAATAGCAGCAGCCGGTATAGCAGTGCACTTAGCAACGCATACTTGTTAACACGGTGTAACAATAATAACTGTAAACTTACTCTCACTGCTCAGTGCTCACATAACTAACTCTTTTGAAACTCTACAAACTTCCCCTTGGATCGTACAATCCTACAGAGAGTGTTTACGCTGTACATAATAGGTTCTGCGTATTAAATGGATATTAAATAATTGTATAATGTTGTTTTAGAAATGTGAGTTAATAAATAAAAAGTGTTTTTTTACTTAATTTTCATTAATTGACATAATCACTTACAATTTTAAAAGTTATGCTTTTAAAATTCCAAAATCCGCATCCGAATCACATCCGCATCCGCGGATATGAACTTCTAATAATCCGCATCCGCATCCGCGTCCGCCGATGTCTAAATTTACGCATTCGTTACAACCCTGATTTAAACCATACTCAAGTTCCCTTGAACGCACACAAACATTTCATCAAAATCGGTTTCGTCGTTTGCACAGCAATGGAATAGGAAAAGGGAATAGGGATATGGAATACGGTGTAGACGAGTTGAGTCTCCTGTAAACTCACTAACTTGAAGCACAAGCGCTGTTTAAAGCCGGTTTTCTGTGAGGCCGTGGTATTTATCCTGTCAAGTCCATCCATTCGTAATTCACACTTTACCATGGCTCTACTACGATAGAAAACCTGATCGTATTTCTATACAACTTATGTTTATTATGCGGGTTAGCCATATTTTTTTTGCATTTTGTGCTCCAATATCACTAATACAAATTGATGAGGTTTATTTATTATATCCTTTACATGTAGTGGGTAATATAAGTCGCATTTACATGCCATTAAGTTGAAAAGGCCAACGCGGAGTAAGCGGCCGCCTACGTCGCTCCTGTTTCGTATAAATTAGGGGCCATCCGTAAAGTACGTCACACCAATTTCATGATTTTTAGACCCCTTCCCCCCCTTGTACAGGGGGGAAGGGGTCCTAGGCACATTTCTGAGACCCTCCTCTCCCTATCGTCACAAATTAGCAATTTTAAAATTGAAACCACCCCAATATGTCTCATTTAAAAATTAAATTTGAAACATTTGAAATGTGATGTCACAAAACTCAGGATCGCCCCGTCTCCCTGACACACCATGTCACACTTTGTCTACCCCCTCCCTTTACTGCCGTCCTCATACTTTTTGAGTTATGAGCAAATAACGTGGCAATTTTCAATCAAAATGTCAAAATCGACCAGATATTGGTTAACGGCATTTAAACTTAAAGACGGCGGTTTAGGTGCGACGTACTTTATGGATGATCCCTTATGACTAATATTCTGTTTACAAACCGACATTAAATATAAGTGGGAAGATCTAGGAAGTTCATGGAATAAACTAAAAATAGCATTATTAGAGAATAAAACCTCTATCAATATTTTAGCAAAAATAATAGTTTCTGCTATGTTACGATTTTGGCTCATTTCTGGTCGAACCTTTTGGCCGGGCGAAACTCCAAGTCCGAGAGTCCAACTTGCGATAAAGCCAGTTCTTGCGATAATGCCGATCTTTTATCACTTTTCATTTCCGTAAACTGACATTAATATCGTCTTTCAAATGCATAGGCTATCTAATGCTGAGTATTTTTATTTATTTACATTTCTAGCCGTAAGCTTTAATGTCGATCGTCACTTCAAAACCATTTAAATGAATAATGCATAATATTTTAATAAGCAATATGTTAGTGTAATGACATTTATGGAGAAAAACTGATATCGAATGGCTCATTTTGTATGTTGATTGACGTATTTAGAATATTTTATGGTATCTTATAAATCAATCTACTTTTGCTAAAGGCAATATTATGGAAGACGTGTCAAACGATCGCATTGGAACGCCTTAATAGTATAATGCAATTTTGTTTTATTGATTTATTAAATCTATGATAAGTTATAATGAAAAATTGTAGATTAATCGTAGATGTCTTTTCTCGAGACCAATATTTTTATACCCATAGTACGTTCAGTGACTTAGGCGTAAATAGAGGACATAGACACTTGCATTTATTGTAATGGATTAGAGCCAGGAAGAGGTTGAGATTTTTGGATCGTTTTGTAGACTAGGTAAAATAGAGAAGAAAATAAGGGTCTTTTTTATTTTAGCGGTGGAAACTGGAAAACTCTTTAAGGTTATAAAAAAGAAAAAACGTTGAAAATGTTTAACAAATTCAATATTTATTTCATTATTTTAGATAGCAGGGCCCAAAAAGTCCTAAACTACTCGTAAATGTAAATGATTTACATTTAGTTGAATGTGACATAAAAATATCTGAGAAACTTGGTTACTTGGGTATGTAGTTGTTTGTTAAATTTACAGACTTACCACGGCCTAACGGAAAACTAGCGTAGTTCATTACGAAACAGATAATGCAGTGTTATTGATTAGACATCTCGGACTTAATTAAAAAGCGCTTTCGATTATAGCCAGTCAATAAAGGATTGCATTGCATAGCTTTATATACTATACATACTTGCACAGCTATACATACTTCGGTTTTAGGTAACAGTAAAAATTATGAACTATGCATAGAAAAAAGGAAATAGAATAATGCGAGTAAATATACCCATGATGTGAAGATTTTTTAAGTTTATATTTTTACAAAGGGCATTACTTAGCACATACTTAATATTATTATAGAACCTGACTATTGCGAAGGAAGGGGATAGTTAGGTTGCCGAATAGCTCGTCTCCTATGTACTGACTCTGTATCAATTTTTTCGGTACACGGTCACATTAACTGGACATTTGACCTTCATAAAGAAATGTAAAAAACATAACAAGCAGCAACAGAAAACGAGCTAATTGTTACTGATACAATCATCGATATTTGGGCTACTTTTCTGTCGCTTTTTTTGGACATTTTGTTATGTTTTTTTACATTTCTTTATAAAGGTCAAACGTCTCGTTAATGTGAGCGTGTTGTTGTACTATCAAGCATAAGATTCCCTGAAATGTCTTAAACAATATGAAGAATCTTTAGCGTGTAGCGCGTCACTTTTGTCTGGGATTTTAAAACGCGCTGTTTTTCTTTCATTGATATTCTTAAAGAATTGCAGACTGTCTGAGAAATAGTGAATAGCGGTAAATTGTCTGTAGGTGTTACCATACGGGGATAGCCTCCCACACACAACACTCTCAGACTCAAGAGTTCAGAGAATTTCAAGCCGTTTGAATATATGAAGGGTTCAGGACATAGAATACAAAAAAACATTACTATTCTATGTGGTAAGCAAGAGTTATGAAAATATCGCGAAGGAAATAAATTAAATAATCAAGACCGATGTTTTATCGAAGGCCTTCAAAACCGCAAACGAAACTACATAGTTGCTTGCTAGCTGTTACGACTTTAGAAGAAAAACTTGAGGGAGGCTTTTGCCCAGGAGTGGGACAGTATAAGGCTCTAAAAAAAACATTGTCAATATCTATTGACGCTTCACACCACTTCGAACTTGTGTTACGGGTACCAGACACCGGAAATACGAGTATATTTAATACTTTTATACTATATACATTTTTAAGATTTTTATTATGTGATACATACATTATAATACACATCTAAGACCCAGAAACATTGAAAAACTTTTTTGTTCTGTCGGCGGGATTCGAACCCGCGACCCCCGGCTTAAGCTACCTACGTGCTTACCAACCGAGCCACAGAGGTCGTCGTAATTATATAATATCTGGAATAAATAAATTTTATTCCAGATATTATATACACAATTAATTCAAATAAGACTTAGATCTAGCTTAGTAGTCACAATAATTATTTATATTTATTCCCGTGGTGATCCCCCTTTAGTTCTTTGACTTTCGGTCATTGCAACTTTGTGCTGTCTCCCGCTTTGTACGGGGAGGGAAAATCTGG
>JAOTAV010022237.1:0-49457 GCA_026546445.1 Cyclargus thomasi
GAAACAGGCACTATTAAAGAATAAATTTTATTTAATACTTTTTAGTTTCTTTTGTACTATTTTAGTTTTTTCCTTTGAAAGTCGGTTTTAATTTTTTGTTATTTTATAATATATAATATGTATTATATGTATATATTACCGGTAATGTGTCTTACGCAAGCCATCTAACAATGCCCTGGCAATGTATTATAAATATCATTATTCATTACATACTTTGCCTAGGTAAGCTATGGAATGACTAGGCATTGTATAAAATGCCTGCTGATGTCCCAGTAATGTGCATAATAAAATGATCTTAGACTACGTTAGTGTGTTTAACGGGTGGCCTTTTGAATCGAATTTCACTTCAAAATCCGCCATATAGATTTTTTATATTTTTAATGAACCAGTTTAACTTGCGGTATCAAGACGAATCTAACGATACTTCATATGTTCAAATCCATCAAGCCGTTTAGGCTGCAGAGTGCACCAAACAATTACACATACATAATCTCAAAAAACATAGTCCTCCTTCTGGCACAGTCAGGTAAAAACAGTGTTTCGTAATAAATAAATTTTTTATTAATCTTTCAATCAGACGACAACAATACTTTTTTTTAACAACAACAAAATCATGTAAAGCGCCTTTGTCCTCTTTTTTATAATTATATGACATTTCTACCTCAACCATTAAAATTTTGACCCAAAAACCCGACAGCAAAAAGATACTTCAGAATTGATTGAACCCGGCTATTGATTATCGGTGAAATAGGATAAGAGGCAGGAAATAGGTTGATTAGATTACCTCAGTCCTACGGCTAGAATCTCACCTTAGGCGTCTGGTTATACGTGTATCTTTTATTAAATTATGTGCTTTATTTTCGTTGCAATTCTTCTGAAAGTGTTTTAGAATATGAAGTCTGGAATATAATTTTTAAGGTTTATTAAGGTAAATTAACAACATCTAAGCCGATATAGTTTACATACATACTTTACTAATAATATGTACAATTAGGGAAGCGGAAAGAGAGACAGATTGCGGACTTCGGTCGAAGACACACGTTAAACCGATTATGTCAACAACGGCGGCGACCGAGAACGAAACTCATTCTGTTTTATCCCAGGAGAAGAACAAGGCGAAGACGTCGTGCCTATAATGGCAATAACGACGTACCGCCATAACCGAGGAGCTCGGGGCGGCAGTATGGGGATGTCGTCGACCATTGCACTGAGTCCCCGAGAGAGTCGTGATGCTCAGAGTTCTCCTGCGCATTATGACAAAAAACAGCGGAATGACATAAACAGAACCCCAGGAAAGGGGCCTCTGTTTGGCCTGGGGCGCAAGTAAAACGATAGATAGAGGAGTCTGCAAGCCACTATGCAGACGCCAGCTGATGAAGTTGTGTTGTCGTATAGTTCCCGCGACTTCGTCAGGAAGCGGTGGCTCGGAGCACCGCAGAGTTTTAGTGGGTAGGGCTGCGGCCGCTTTCCAACTGCTGCAGCTACATCTGCTGCGGCTGCAGCGAGCCCCACATATCGGAATGCGGCAATGCATTTCTCTGCGAAAAAAAAGGGAGAGCCAGATTGCAGATCTAAGTAGGTCGCGTTATATCAAACCGAACCGACAGATCACGACTTGTATGTAAATTGATATATTCAGACGAAATGACGTAGGTCCGTCAACTGGCTCTCTTTCAATTTCCCCCATTATATATTTAAAGCAAGCCTCTACTACGCTTTTTCACACAGCAAGCATATTTTGTAAGGCTACTAAAGGTTCGTACAATATAAATGTAAATATTATGAATAATATACAATTCTGGATGTACCTAGTGTCACTACTAGATACATTAAAAATTGTAAGGTTCCAAAAAAAAATTATCCGCTCACTTAGGCCGAGTAGGGTATAAAATGAAAGACCATTCTAAAAATATACATAAATTGATGTTTGCATTGCAAATATTTCTGCAGACGGGTTTTCTGTTTTTATACATTTATCAAATATACTCCTTTAACGCTAAATGCCACTCAAATATTGAAAACAGTATATCATTTTTGAAGTCTTTTACGACACCTTTTTTGACTGAGTACTCTTTCTTGTTTTTTTTCTATGATTCGTAGTGTAAACTTCTTATTCAGTGATCGTAAAACAATATTAGGTAATCGAAGAATGCAAAATAGCGCGAAAAGGCTAGTAAATAACGCTTTCACGTTATTACTTGTGGCCGTAATATTTTACGAATTGTTGGAAAATTGGAAATTGCACATGTAAATGCGAGGAGACGGGGCGGCGTGAGTTATTACAGAGTTTAGAAGTTTTCAACAAATACATGGCGAAATTTTACATCGGAGGCGACTGGATGCCGAAACGGCACCGGAGCCACGTACTCTAATATAAGGCAAATAAATGACTTCATTCTCGCGATAAAATGGGAAAAGAATTTATAGGTATCTAGGAACACGCTCTGGAGAAAGCGTTTTGTTTGCAAAATCATTTAATATCTTTTGAAAAAGTTGAGAATCTTTAACAAAGAGCTGACGACGGGAAAGCCAAGGGTTTTTGTGAGATGAATGGGCTAACGAGTGCTCTGAACGCCTAATGAGACAACAATATTATCTAAAATTTCCAACGCATAGAGCATTTTGTACATACTTTGCAATTACAATAGTGGTGGCCTATAAATGTATAATAATACAATCTATTCTTAATTCAATCACAGATTTCAATTTGGCATAAAGGTCATTGTCAGGCCATTTAATTTTTAAAAAAAAAACACAGTTGCGACCGTAAACAAAAGAGTATTTCGTGTATAATCATACACGAACAAAAGAGTATTTCGTGTATAATCATACACGAAATACTCTTTTGTTTACGGACAAAACTGTGTTTTTTTTTTAATGTCATATCAAAATCGTGTCATATCAAAATATTTGAGTGTGCGTAGCGTTTCAAAATATCCAAGATTAAAGCAAATATGCTTTTATCTTGGATATTAATTATTTAAAATATTAAAATAATATTGGTATTCCACGCTCCTCCTCCATATCAACTATATAACTGTTAGAATTTTTTGCCGTTACATCAATGCGTCTTTTGTAAAGTTTTTCGCTCGCGTATTAATATAATTATAATACCTATATTATTGCGTAAAAAATCGTTATTAAATTGATGACGTAAAGTTTTAATTGTTATTCAAATAAACTTGATATGGTTTTGTTGCAATTGTAAATTTCAACATGGTAGTACATATTACTGTTATTTATTTTGTGGTAGTACCAAATGCAACCAATACTAAATATAATTGTAATTATTGATTATTATTATTGCCGTGGGAGAACCATGCTTCGGCACGATTGGGCCGCTTGACTGGAGTGATACCACGGCCTCATGGGAAATTGGCGTGAAACAGCGTTGCGCTATGTTTCGTTCAGTGAGTGAGTTTACCGGTGGCCATACTTCTCTAATCCCCCTATCCCTATTCCCATTTCCTATTCCCTCAAAATGGCCGGCGACGCACTTGCGGCTCTGATGTCGCGAGTGTCCATGGACGACGTTCCATCAGGTAACCCCTCTGATCGCTTGCCCCCTCAATATAAAAAAAGAATGACTCTCCCACGGCATAGGCTTGCTTTTCTATTATTATTAGTGTCAGAAGACATATTTTAGGCACTTAAGTGTTCTGTGTTAAAATAAGCATTTTATACCACGCCATATTTATTATCACGCCATATTTTACTGCCTGTAACAGTTGAAAAGTCAAGCTTAATTTAAAACTTGTTCCGCGGTTTCGCGTGTACAAACCGCATGGATGTTTTGTGGGATTTTGCAACTGTGGGCTTAATAACCCGCTTTTTAAGCAACTGCGCCAAAAAGTGTATTATGTTTTTCGAGAGAATGTTTGTAGCCTAGGGACCATCCGTGAAGTACGTCACCCAAATTTCACGATTTTTGGACCCCTCCCTCTCTTATCACAGGTAGTCACATTTCTGAGACCCCCTACCTATTGTGATGTCACAAATTTGCGATTTTACATCTTAAAATTGAAACCACCGCAATATTCCAAATTTTGACTTTTAATTTATAAAATGTGTAATGTGATGTCACAAAACTAAGAACCCCCCATACCCCTGTCGCACCATATCACTTTGTCTATCGCTTGCTATGGGGCCTTTACGTGTACTTTATGGATGGTTCCTTAGGTTAGAGCTTCAAGCTGTGGAACATGCTTTAAAAGCTTGAACTGCTTGAAGGATGCTAAATAGAGTCTGTTTTATGGTAAACCCTTATATATTAACCCATTGCTTACCTCTGTGGCATAGTTGGTAAACGCGTTAGTAGCTTAAGCGGGGGGTTGCGGGTTCGAATCCCGCCGAGGGAGCAAAAGTTTTTCAATGTTCCTGGTTGGATGTGTGTTAAATATGTGTATCATATAATAAAAATCCTTTGTCTGGTACCTGTAACACAAGTCCCTTGGGTGCGTGGCACGGGGCTAGACTGACGTGGTGTGAACCGTCCATAGATATTATTATTATAATTATTACAACAGAAAAATTATTTTAAGAATTAGATATGTAAAATACATGGAATCTTGCACACTCCGCGCCGAATCGTCCGATTCGTCCGAATCGTTTGCTGTTAAATAGAAAGAGAAATGACTTCAATTCGTAAGGTTCTAATAGACGGGCATTCACACTTAACCATTTATCGTGCTTCTATATTCCTGCTTACATAGATTAGTAATGATCGGGCTTCTGAGCGCCTCCTCATCGTTTTCTTCTTCATAATAATATATTCGAGAGTGAGAAAACGAAATTGACAAAAAATGTTTTTAATATATCTAATTTCGTTAAAAAAAACAATACACAAACCGTATTTTCGAGCCAGTTAGGTCAGCAAACCTTCTAAAGTTTTCAATTACATTCCCACCAGACGACGTTAACCGTGTTGGCAAAATGTAATTACAACTAAAAACTACTACACACAAGCTAGCATTAATATTACTTACATCAAGATTTGGGGTCGGCGGACAGGGCAATTACAACGATACATCACTCGTATCAGTCCCATCTGCAACAGATAAGCCTGAATTAATATTCATACGTACGTGAATAATTTCTTACATCCTTATATAATGAATTATGTTTATAGGTTAAATGTAAGGGGGAAAACTCTGATTTTCTTAATATTTATAAAATATTTGCACAGCGTATATATAGCGGTGCAAACAACGCGGGTGCAACATTTTGACACACTTTGTTTTCTAGTAACAAAATGAAACTTATTTATTAACTAAATATCTTTTCAAGCGATTTATTTTGGCATGTTTCATGATAGGTGATAATTAAAAGTCATAATTGAATGTATAATAAGTCACAAGAAAGGGTTGAAGTACTATCGCGGGTGCAACCAAATCGACGCTTCGTTAATAATTCACTCTTTTTTTAAACGAAGCCGGCCACCGTCATCAAAACTGATGTGGGAATTATTATAACACACGTCTAAGCTCTAAAAATACGGCAAAGCGCAAGTCGGTCTCGCGCACGAAGGGTTCCGTAACATTAGATGGCACATGGGTTGTAAATTACAACTGAAAGTTTAACAGTTATAACAGTCGATCACGTCATGCTAGCGATAGCGCGATGTAGAGGTACTGTAGAAAAACCGGCAAATACACATTTGCTGTGTGAGTATAAAAATTTAATTTATTTTGTTTTTAGTATCCTGTTGTTATAACGTAAACAGAAAGACAACTTTCAACTATCTAGCTATTACCGTTCTTGAGATTACAGCCTGGAGACAGATAGACGGGCAGACATCGAAGTCTTAGTAACAGGGTTAAAAGAGTTTTTACCATTTGGGTAAAGAACCTTAAAAACGTATTTTTATCGTTAACGATATAAAATACGGTAAGTGTGAAAGTACGGTATTTTAACGTCTCTCCAATATTGATATGGGCAGCTCGAATCCATTTTAACCACATGCTGCCGAACATTTTCATATAAAAGGCACTTACTTTATCTTCAGCAATATTTGAGGTCAGTTCCGATATTTTGAGACGGTTCCAGATAATTTTCTCTTTATAATAAAATCGGCTTTTGACGGCGGCTTCGCTTACTTTAAGTGAATGAATGAGCGAACGAATTAAAACATATTGGGGCACAGCCACAGCTACACCCATTAAAAATAAAATGAAAAAAAAACACTTCAAAAAAAAGTTTACAAAGGTAAGTACACAGTAAGTAGTATCTTTATTCAAACCTTCATCCCAAATTTTATCAAACTTTTGGTAGATTTTATCAAAATCATTTCTTAGTGGATGTCTACATCGAACCATGCAGAACCGTCTTTCACATTATCACCAAACGCATGGATCATCTTGTCAGAAAGTCAACCTGCTTGCATGGTCCTGACCAAACTTGGAACAACATTTCCAATGCGGGAATCGAACCCATGACTTCAGAGTCAATAGCCACGTTCTACACCACACCACGGAGGCGTTTCTCTATAATATCATAGACCAATTATTTTATTTATTTTCTATATTATTCTTTCTTATATCTTTGATATTTTATTTATTTTATATATTATATTAGGTATAATTTCTCTATGATAATATTCATACTATCGTCTAGTGAATGATGTTGATAGATAACTGAGTAAATTCTGGTCATTTCGTATCTGTCAGTCCGGAACATGATCCCGGCGATCTGATATTTTTATCGCGACCCTGGGCTCGCGTATACTGAGCTCATTTTAATAAACGCCACCTGAAAAATTTCAAAAAGCCTCGCACCTATTTAGGTGTTTTATGCATTTGTAGTAGCCCAAGCGTGTGTTCAATACACGACTTAATTTTACCTTTGTGGTCTAGTAAGACAGCATTATGACCAGCCGGCTTACGATGCACCAACGAAAGCTCTCTCTCTCGAGCGTTGTCAAAATAGTCGATATCGCCATATATCTCTACTCGATAACATGCGTACGTCAAGAGACAAATTTCTCTTTCGTAGACTAGCATCGAAAAAAACGTACTCTTCTCATAATATCAAAATCTCGACTAAACTCTATATAAAAATGTGTTGTGATGTAAGGGTTCGTAGACAAAAATTTACAGATTAAAAACAAAACACAATAATTATTGTCGACAAACATGAGAAAAAAAAATTGACATGTTCGAGTCAATAGATAGACATTTTTTGCCGGCTGGACTAAAGACTCTTCCAGTAAGGGAGCTCAAGAAAGTATTTAATGACATGTTGAAGCGCGTCCGATTAAGCATGTTGTAGGCTTTCTATATATCGCTAGTTAAAATGGTAAAAAATCTCTGATTTCTTAGTTGGTGAGTCAAAAAAAAATTTTGTATTGAAATGACGTCAAACCTCAAGCTTTATTGCCGTTAACCGACATCAGCAACTTAGGCCCGGTTTACATTTAATTAAGTACAGTAGCGAGTTAACACAGCGGTCAGGTAAAAATTAAGTAGTAAGTATTAAATGACGTTCAAATGTAGGCGAGTTAAGTAATCTTAAGTTGCTGGTTCGATAACAAGATAAGTCTCCATAAATTGCACAGTTACTGTCTAAAAACTAATTACAGTTAATATTTTACTCAACTAAATACCTATTGTATCTAATTTTTGATAAATTAAATATTATAATATGAACTGTACTAAACTCAAACGTCTACACGCTGGTGAGTTAAGTTGGCGGGGTGCGGGAGACGCGAGAGGGGTAGCACTGCGCACTTAACTCGCCAAAAAATAGGATCGCGTTATATTTAACTTAGAATTTAACTCGATTTTATCGTTCAAACGTCAAAAATAACTCGCTATAATAATAAGCGCAAGTTAACTCGCTACTTAATTAAATCGAGTGTAAATCGGCAGTATACTGACTCAACATCGTATCTTAAAAATGACTACATTTCAGTAGAGAAAAAATTTTTTCCTAGTTATTGTAAAAAAGTAATTGTAGATATGATGTTATTTGATAGGTAGATATGAGTTTTGTACTGTTACTAAGCAAAAAAATATAATCACTTTTCATTGTTTCCTGAAATGTAGCCACTTTTAAGATACGAGGTTGAGGCAGTAAGGCATCGAAATTTTATCAAAACGTAATGCATAATTTATACTGTTAGTACTGTACGAAGACAAATCAAGCTAATTGTCCAAAAACAGAAAACCCGACTGCAATTTAAACATTAAGCTATGTATATATTTTCTATAATGGCTATTTTTAACTCTTCATTTTAATACCCTAGTCGACCTAAATGGGCGGAAAAAAAAAAATTCGGAACCTCACCTTTTTTGACTTCAGAATCCGCCATTTTGATTTTTTAATGTTTTAATGTACTCAGTGTCACTTGCGCTATCAAGACGAATCTAACGATACCTCATACGTTATAATCTATCAAACCGTTTAGGCTGCAGGTGCCAAACATTGATAGATACGTATTCTCGAAAAACATAACATTCCTTCTGGCGCAGTTGGGTAATGACGAGTTTTATCTCAGAAGCAGATACCCATAAAGTCTCTTAGAATTATACTTTATCTAGTCTCTACGTACATTAACACGATCTGTCTTTTATTCTCCACGCGATATTGACTCCTAGATCAGTAATTACGTATCAATAAAAAATAATTTATGATCCTACAATTTATATGGCATTAATATTTTTTGCTTTCATTACTTCAATTATTACTTAGAAATGTCTATTTTTATTTAACCCAGTTACGATTTACTATGCAGTATGCAAACACAATTATAATAGAAATTATAATACCAATCAATGTTCAATTTGCTTATTTTGAGGTAATCGAGACAAAATAGTGTAGAAGCTAATAAAATAAATGCAGGCTTTACATGATCAGCAATGATCGTTGATTGGGATTTTGCACGATTATCATGCAACGAATGGGCCGGCTCGATCGGAGTGATACCACGGCTTCACAGGAAACTGGCGTGAAACGACGTTGTGCTGTGTTTCGTTCAGTGAATGAGTTTACCGGTGGCCCGACTTCCCTAATCCCCCTATCAATATTCCCTATTCCGTCATAAAGGCCAGCAACGCGCTTGCGACTCTTCGGATGTCACGAGTGTCCATGGGCGACGACAGTTACTTTCTATCAGGTAAGTCGCTGCTCGCTTGCCCCCTAAATATCATAAAGAAAAGAGCGGAGGCGAGTATTCCCTGTACAGAAACGTGCTCGCGTGCTGTCGTCGGTATTTGTCGATTACGAAGCGTAGCCATAAAGGTACGACGTTGCTGCCAAACTCTCACAAACCTCATTATCGAAATTCCACGGAGCAAAGGAGTACTGCATGGCCGGCAAGAAGGTGTTCGCCTGGACCCAACGTATAAACAGCTCCTTCGTCGGCAGATCAGCCTGAGCATGGTTCAAATTGTAACCATTCCCTCCGATCATATCGGGGAGGACCAGGGAGTAGCCGTTGAGGGTCATCTGGAGCGTCGTGGTGATGACGGTCGGCAGACCGTTGTTGATCCCCCAGATGGAGTCACGGTCTACCATGCGCACGAAGATCGGCAGATCCTGGGTTCTGGAATATTTTTATAGGTTCTACCTTGAAACTTTCTACCATAGCTTGCTGCTGTTATATGCAAATATCCTGCTAAAAAAACCTCCTGTAAAGCTTCAGTCAGATGCAAATTTGCATGGCACAAAAAATTGGCGTAAAACAGCGTTGCGCTGTTTGCTCCTGAGTGAGGTGAGTTTACTGGAGATCCAACTTTCTACCGAGCAGACGAGTCACTGGAAAGAACTCTTTTCAGTGACTCGTCTGCACGGTAATTACAAAAAACAAGAATCAGTAATGGACAGAGATACCATAAATAAATGTCATCCAAGTGTACAGAAATTCTTACCTAAAAGCTGACCTCACTTCAATCATGTTCCCGAATCTTGCACACGTCCTCACGTAGGCCTCCACGATGTTGTGCGGATGGAGATCTATGTCACCCTGCTGAACCGGTATCTGAAATTTTGGTCGAGGGTTTACTCCGTTCTTCTTCAAAATATAATGCTATTTTTATATTTCACGCAGGTTTTATGCAAGGCCGTGGTATTTCTCAGGTCGTGCCGGCTCATTCGTGCCGAAGTACTCATTTTCGACTGCGAACCAAAGCTCTACCTACTAGGCTATGTTTACCTGAGGTGAAAAGCTACTTTCTCCAGCATCGAACTTGATGCTGTCGATATTGTGTGTGTCGATTAGGTTCTTCACTCGCTGGTACCACCATTCCGCAGCTCTTGGGTTGGTGAAGTCGACAAGGCCTGGTGTGGAACCGTTAGTGTTCCACCAGTTTGCTGCGGGGGTTCCATTCTCATCAAGGACTAAGTAGCTGAAAACAAACGGATTTGTCGACAGTCGAACAGCGCATGTTTTATTTCTTAATTATTTTTATCTACAATTTGCACTTCCCGTCGCTTGTTTTTTTAAAATACATTGCTGTTGAGGTAAATTGAAAAATTATTGGCTTATGAGAAAACTCACTTGTTACTTAAGGCTTCTGAATACCACGGTTCACAGTTGCTATTGATGAATGGGTGGACCCAAATAGTGACCCGAAAACCCATTCCTTTCAGTTCTTCGGATAAATGGGTCAGATTGGGGAACTTATTTGTATCCACCTCTAGAGACCCATAGCACACCTCCCATAGGTCATCAATTTCGATTTGTGAATCATTGAAGCCGTGCGCTCTGATTTCCCTCGCGAAGTCATGTACTTTCTGCCCACTGATGTTGTAAGAGTACTGCGCCCAGGTTGACCAGATCGGGTGCTGCACCATCCTGTAATCTGGGACGTCGGATGGCTTGCCCAAGTAATTAGCTATCGCGTGTTTATGTGCAGCTTTGACGTCAGATAAGAACCAGATGTCGTAAGAAAGTTCGGTGTGATTCCTCTGGGTAGAATAGGGATCAGCTATTTGAGCTCCGAAGCAGATGTGGTTGTATTGTAGCGTCCCATAGTCGACGAATAGGGGTACTTGAGGATGTACGTAGATATATTCACCGGCGGAATTCAGCCAGTATCTTTCAACTATTGCCCCGTTGTCTTCTTCCGTGGAGACATAGGCTGAGTATTGAAGGTTCGCTTTTTCTATCGGATAAACTTGGTCCACCTGCATTGGTCCGCCATACCAGTGTTTTGAACCTACACATTTTAGCACCCTGCTATAATACACATAAATCTTATAAAATGTAATATTTTTTTCTTAATTACTAGTTCTATTTAAGTATTTCAACTAATGGTATCGAAGTGTTACTCACCAAAGTCCAAGCAGTCTTCGAATCGTACTGGTTCCTCAGAGTTCCATCTCAATTTGATTCCTCTGGCTTCAGCCACCTCATCATACAGTGTATGGACCGTCAGGTTGGTACTTCCTATTCGGATAAGCACCCCGCCCTCTATCTGTTGTGATGTGAACACCGAGTAGAGTGTTCTGCCGATGTGTCCATATTCTGTTCTCTCTCCATCTGAAAAAAATTTTGAGGCTTCGTAATACTTGTAGATTGGTTAGATCAATTATAATATGCATTATATTGTATTGTTTCTCGAGGATAGGTTTTGGTTCAGTAAATATTTACAGCTAACTGTAGCAAGTCCTCTTTACCTTTAGTCAGGACGAGTTGGAATCCCCCCGTGAGCTGCGGTTCCAGGTTCAACTCTACATCATCTGCGCGGAGAGAGAGCTCTGACGTCAGCACTCTCGACCCTAGAGCTAGAACTCCTAAAAAAAGTGGACTAAAACTATATTCTCGTAATTTTGCAGTATATTTTGTGGAGAAACATTATCTATTTATCCAATACTTTATCTTTTGAGCATACTTATTTCATTTTAGACATGTACTGCCATATACACTGTATCGTGATTATTATCCTTCTTTGTCAACTGCTAAGTAGTGCTAAGCAGAACCTCTTGGTCCTGGCAAAGTATGTGGGCGACCTTCCCAGCATTCTACGATAAAGCTAGTTATATAAAGACTCACCGAAGACGATCTTGAGCGCCGCCATCTCAGGATGACTACTGTCGTTGTTATCATCGATCATGAATGCTCTTACACTATTATCATTATCGCTAACTTGCTTATCGTCAGCTCTTGAGATTTCGCGGAGATAACTGCTTCTGGGGTTTTCGTTTTTTTAATATATTTTTTGTTGCCGCTTTCTGTTCTACTAAATTAATTTGATTTCGGTGAGCATCGAGAGAAACCATGGAATTTAAAGAACTGCTAACCGTAGAACCAAGTACACAATCCTCATCAGTCCAATCCTCAATTTCAGTATATCCCTACAGTACATCGTCAATCGCAGACCACGATCAGCTGGTGTTTACACCGAGTGGCCATTGTCCGCCATCATTTACATGCCCCTCCATTGATATTACGCCTTCTATCGGCATTTCTCATTCTTAAAATTGACCATAAAGCTCTTATACATATTCGTGGCCTGTTAAACTATCAAGGTCTTGTTTAGGAAACTACGAAAGAAATAACAATGATTTTATATGAACTCCTGACGGTCTAAGTCCTGACTTCTGACCAATGGATTTTACTTGATGGAAAATTCTAGATTAGGTATACTTTTGAAAGAGAGGAAGAAAGAAAATATGTAAATTTATTTGGTAAGTCGATAAACTAATAACATAACAAAAACTGATAGCTTAGTTAAATGAACAGGGTGTAACAAAAGAAAGTGAAGATACTTTAGGATGTGTATGTGTATCATTCAAAGAGTTAACTGTGAAAGTAGCAGCGCTGAAAGCGAAAATTTTTGTTCGAGGTTCGTAAGGCCGATCGCCCAAGCGACATGAGCTTGCCCATAAAATCACAAAAAAATTTGTTAATTTTCATCGTTGCTATTTACACAGCTTACTCCATGTAAGGGACACATACAAACCCAAAATTTTACTTTTACCAAATTCTCTCTCCCATTTAGCAATTTTAGATATCATGTTACTTGAAAGGTTTTGTTACTTCTTCAGAATATAGTTTTCATGTAGTTTTGTATCAAAAGCAACAGCAATTGAGCAAGGACTTGCAGAAATTTTGTGACACTGATCTCCATAATATAAATACTCTGGACTGACAGACTCTTTCAGGTCATTTCTAATTACTGATACTATTTGAAGCGCCCCGCCTGGTCGGGAAAAGAACTACATTCAATAGTGCTGTAAGTTTTCTGTCGATAAAAGTCTTATAGATATCTGTGACTTAACTGTGTAAAGGTAAGTAATAAATAATTGTAAATTTATGCATTTATAATATTATATTCAAAATAAAACCTTACCTACTTCATCCCGTCTACAATCGAATGAAAATATTTTAATTAGGCTGCATAATACATTTTTATCGATAAATTTTATCTCATTCTCCCATTTCTATCATTAGTTCCTTTCTCTCACACACTGCCATCAGCGCCAAAATTTCGCAAATCAAATCTCCTTACCATGGCTAGGCTTGGCGTCAGTCCAACTTATTTATTTAGAGGTTAATGAGTTTTGTATTTGTTGAAAGTCATGAGGTCACAAAAAATGTATATAAGAGATACCTTCTTACATTTAGTTAGTAGCTCAAAGCTCTTAGTACACAATAAAAACATACATCCAAACTTCCATAAAAATATTATAAATGCGAAAGTGTCTGTCTGTCTATTATCTCTTCACGCCCAAACCACTTAATCGATTTTACTGTAATTTGCGATGAAATGAAGAACATAGTACATAGATAGGACTTTTAATCCCGAAAAAGCTACGGTTCAATTGGGGGCATCATTGACGTGGACGCTTTATAACGTATTAATTATTTACAATCATGAAGTGCTGGATTAACCTTAGTGCAAGTGTTTACTTTCAAGTGTTCTCATAGATATACTTTATGTAAACAAATGTTATTTAAATTCTGGTGCCATTCAGTTAGTTGAATCTTAGCTTCACCATTACATAAAGGTTAGTTCTTACAAGGGGTAGTCTTGTTTTTATTTTTTCAGGCTTTGTCACACTTCTCATTCCCCCGCTGTACCTTGACAGTGTGACATTGTGTCGCCAGGATCGGCAGCGGTTTACAACCACGAAAACCCGTATATATGATCTCAGAGAGCCCGAGGGACGTGCTACAGCTGTCTTGGGACCCGCAATGAAATTAGTCAGAAGAATGTCGGAAAGGTGTCGGAATTACCTGATGAAAAGCATTAACTACCGTCGTCCATCATAAGGACTCATACACACCCTTAAGTATTATCACTTTTTGTTACATCCTGTAGATAGGAGTTAGGATTCTATAAATCAACACATACTGACAATCAAAACTTTATTAGTCCTGCAACACGAAGTAAGGCAGTGTGTCTAGCGGGGCAGGGTAGTCTTTCAGCCACATCGGTCCCTCGTAGTCCTGGCCTGCCGCGTCCCTCCAGCTGCCTCGGGGCAGGTAGATGTCCCGGGACACTGCACCTTCTTCCATCACAGGCGCGGCCAGGAGCCGGGTACCGAGCAAGAACTCTGTGGATGTAAGTATTGGTTAGAGCATAAAATTTAGTTTCTCCGAGGGTAAAGGTACATGAGGCTTAACAAAGACCTAAACGTTTTCGCTTCTTCGTAAAATCGCCTAACGAAATGTATACAAATGACAGGCGTTACGAACATTACATTGAAGCTATCTATTTCTAAGTAGCATGACATATGAGCGGCAGCTTCCTAGCCTCCTGGAAAGCCAGCAGATATTGTAAGCACTATCCAAAGAAATCTAAACAAAGCCAGTTAAGGGACCTACATCATATGGTCTTAATATGTGAGTCGTGATGTGTTGCCTAGGTTTGACATAACGCGACCTACTTAGGCTCTGTGTCAACTTCCCTGGTACGTTGAGGAAGTAACCCTACCATCATCAACAGCCAGCGCCTCCTCATCAGTGGGGTCTATCCACCAGATGGGCGGGTTGACGGGCGTGCCGTTGCGGACTGACGCCTCCATGGCGGCCACGATCTCGTCCGCGTACTGCGCGTGCAGATCCGTGTAGTGCCGGCATATCTCCACTGCCTGGAAAATAAACGTTTTTGGAGCTGGCTATAAAACCTGAAAGACATAACCACGTTGCGTCACCGCTCCGGCCTCCGCCAAAATTATTGGAAAATGATATTTACTATGAGTTTTGTTTGGATTGATTGTGCCCCCGATGTTGGCCAAAACCACTGAACGGATAGAACTGATCTGCTGACTGTCAGTGTGAAATATTTGGATTATAGCTTGACCACAACCTCTGTACCGCGCCCTAGGAACGTTGGACGGGCGGGGGACGGATAAGAGTTCTTCTGCCGTCAGTGTTGACGGCTAACAGATAGAGTATATAGTGCAAATTATTGCATGAAAAAAGCTAAGTTCCTCCTATACTAGACCTTAGCCAAAAAGCTGAGAACCTAGTGGCTAATGTTCATATCTATACTAATATAATTATATAAAGCTGAACAGTTGTTTATTTGAGCGCGCTATTCTCAGAAACTACTGGCCGGAATTGAAAAATATTTTTTGTGTTAGTCCACTTATCCAGTAAGGCTATATGCTATATAAGATCACGCTACGACCAAAAGGAGCCGAGCAGTAATCAAAAAATGTTGTAAAATACGGGATTATTTATAAAATTTCACGTCCACGTGAAACTTAATAAATTATGCCGCGGGCAACAGCTAGGTATCTATACACAAATCTGGAAGAGCATACCATATCTTTCTGTCATAGACAGGATAGGAGTATAATACCGGTTTTTTTTCGTTGAGGTAATGCATTTATGTATCCCCGGCAGCCTGGGGAGGACCACCGGGGTATGAGACTCGGTGAAATACTCACTAAATCCCCAACGGTATTCCTGCTTTTTAGCTTCAGGCGGGGCCACGGGATACATGGAATATACAACTGCGACCCTGCCCGCGAATTGCCTAGGGGTATAATACCTGGCGATAAATTATGGAAACTGCATGAGTGCAGTACCTCATCATCGTGATCCCAGGGCACAAAGGAGTACTGCAGGGTTGGCATGAACACGTTGGCCTGGAGCCACCTCACGAACAGCTCCTTGCTGGGTTTCTCGTTGTACCCGTTACCGCCAATCATGTCGGGCAGGACCAGGGTGTAACCGTTCAGGTTCATCTGGAGTAACGTTGTCACCAGGGTGGTGAGACCGTTGTTGATGTCCCACAGCGTGTCCTTGTCCACCATGCGCACGAAGACGGGGAGGTCTTGAGTTCTGGGAAGGTTTTAGATATGCTTACTTTCCATAAAGCAGACGTATATTTCGTGGGTTTTTGTGTTATGGAAAAAACTTCTTTAATTTTGATGGGTCATAATATAGCAACGCTACCGAATCATTATGTTTCTAAATACCACGTAATTCTACGCTGTGTTGTGGTTGCCTTACAAAATGCTCTTAATACAACATTCTTGAAACATTTGCTTAAAATCTATTCAGAAACAAATGATTTTAATATTGTACCTCATTCCTGATCTGATCTCGATCATGGGACCAAACTCAGCGACGGTACGGACGTAGTCCTGAACGATGTTACCTGGGTGTAGGTCGATGTCTCCATTCTGGACTGGTATCTGATGAAAAGTGGCATATTAAGTATATATACTACGCAATAACCTAGAGTATGATAGACATAGGCAGTAGCGGCGTTTGGGGGTGCGACAATGGGCGACCGCCAGGGGCGCTGGGTAAAATAGGGCACTGCACGCCGTACGAAGGTGGCCTGGCCAATTTTTACCCGACTACGGCAAAGGAAAAAGTAGGGTCATGATTTTGACCTGTATGAATGTGGGTATGGATATTCATCTGTTCCGTCGTAACTTTAAACTATACTTATCCTATTTGGACAAGTGAAGAGTTGTTGGAAGCCTCTCGATTGTCCGCTGGTTATAGGCTACATGGCGTCAGACTGAATTGACTATAGCGCCATCTAGAGGACTTAAAGTAAAGAATAAAAAATATATATTTTCTAACGGCGGTGTGGGGTATCAAATGAAAGAGATGTAAACATTATTAGCTAATTCCCACGGGTTTGCTTACAATCACCTGCTAATTGCAATAATATGAAATAATGAATAATTATACCTAATATTAAGAAATTTATCGAGAGAATGATAGCTCCAAAATAATTAAAATAAAAATAACGTTTAAAAAATTAAAACCCGCCTTCTAAAAAACGTTCTCAAAAGTAAAAAACAAGAAAATATAGACAACCTTTATAAAACCATAGACCAAGTATATAAAACACACTTTTTCATGCACTATTTTCACAATATTCGCATCGTTGAAATAACTAAAACCCGCCTACTAAAACACGGGGTTACCATAACCACGGGTTTATTAAAGAAAAAAAGGGCCATATTCGATTTTACAAATTTAAATATTTTAACAAATACACGACCGGTTTCGTCAGTCATCATCAGGTGTTTGCTTATACTTTGTCGGAACCGGTCGTGTATTTGTTATAAATTTGTAAAATCGAATATGACCCTTTTATTTCGTGAATAAACCCGTAGTTATGGTAACCCCGTGTTTTAGTAGGCGGGTTTTAGTTTTTTCAACTTTATGTTTTCGTATGTATTTAAACAAAAGTTAGGGGCGCTGTAGGGTCTCGCCCAAGGCGCTAGTAGGGCTATCGCCGGCCGTGTAGACGGGCATAACGCAACTTAACTGATTGTTTTGTATTACATTTTTTAAAGTATGTGTTAGTACAAACTAACTTTATCCAGCTATTTCATCTACCTGTGGAGACCAGCTCGATTCTCCAGCGTCGAACTTCAAACTGTCAATGTCGTAAGCCTGCATCAGATCGCGCAGTCTGGTGGTATACCACTCAGCCGCGGCAGGGTTGGTGAAGTCGATGTATCCGGGAATGGACCCGTTGTTGTTCCACCACGTGGTGTCTGGACTGCCTTCCTCGTTTAGTACCAGGTACCTGATGAAGAAGATCTTGAATTGAGATAATTAGGGTAGGAAAACTGTGTAAAGAGGTTTTATGATACCAGGGGGGTTATTATGACCGCTTATTCCCTGCCAAGTTCCAGCCAGTCAGCAGTCACGTAACACTAAATACGTAAAGTTTGACGTTCCCTAATGTCCAATGTGTTTAAAATCCATTCATAGACAACCAAACTTGAATTAGTTCAGTCAGAATAATAAGACGTTGTAATACGAAAAAAGAACAAGGCAATTGTTGGACGTATATTGAATTGCCTTGAACCATGCAGGTTTCGTAAATGGTCATAAAAGCCCCCCAGATCATGACATTAAGTTATAAAGTTTCCTCCTCGTTTTGAAATTCTGGTGTAGAACTGGATTGCTTTTAATGCAAATTTAAATACGTGTGTTCAGTGCAGCTTACCCCTTCTCCAACGCGTCTGAGTACCAGGGCTCGCAGTCTTTATTGATGAACGGATGGACCCACAGACTCACGCGGAAACCCAAGCCCTTGATATCCTGAACGAGCTGTCTCAAGTCAGGCAATTTCCTCTCATCAACGGTCAAGGAGCCGTAGCAGATCTCCCAAAGGTCATCTATTTCGAACTGGGCATTAGGGAAACCGCTATCCTTGATTTCGTTGGCGAAAGCCCAAAGGCTGTCTTGGTCTATTTCCCGAGAATACCTAGCCCAGGTCGACCAGACGGGGTACTGAATCATTCTGTAGTCCGGTATACCCGAGGGTTTGCCCAGGTAAGTGTCGACGGCGTGCTGATGGGCAACCTTTGCGTTTTCGAAGAACCAGATGTCGTATTTAAGGACGTTGTGGGTTCGTCGCGTAGAGTAGGGGGCGGCGACCTCAGCGACGAAACAGATGTGGTTGTCGAGGATGTTGTGGTGATCGACAAAGAGCGGTGCCTCAGGTTGAATATAAATGTACTGGCCTTCGGAGGTGAGCCAATATCTCTCAGAAACGGCGGCGTTGTCGTCCTCCTTTGATATCATGGAATACTTCTGCAGTTTCGATTTTTGAATTGGCCAATATTGTTCCTTTTGCTCGGGACCACCGAACCATTGCTTATCACCTGCAAACGTATGACACTGTTCACTGAAGTATATTATAAGCGTATACACGTTACATCACAGATGACCCAAGAAATGTTTAAATTCGTATGGAATGAACACAATTTTTACACATAACGTTCATTGTCTGTATTTACAACTTTAACTTCATTACTTTGGAGTCAGTACTCACCAAAGTCAAAGCAATCTTCAAACACCTGATCAGCAGGACCGTCCCAGTGGACGGACAGTCGGTATCCACCACTAGCCTCGTCGTGGGACGAAGACACTTGGAAGGTGACGCCCTCCATCGACTCTACCTTTCTTCCGATATGACCCCTGAATGTTTGGCCCATATCTGTAGGTATTGAAAACGAAGGAATCCTTCATTATCCCTATAGCACAATAAAATGTCGTTTAGAATAATTTAAGTTCTAACATGAATATGAGGGGATAGTGAGCAGACGGGCTATCTGATGGAAAGCAACTGCCGTCGTCCATGGACACACCAGAATAGTTTCTAGTACGTTGCCGGCCTTACAGGCTTCGGTAATAAGAATGGTTATATAATGGTTGAGGTGTAAGGAGTTCGATCTCCGGCAAACTTAGGCTTTAAAATTGGCGAAGTAGCCGTTTATTTTGGGAGTTTTAAAATATTACTTTACCGGAAGCCGCGGAAACGGTGTATCCACCATCTTCGTGTTCATCGATGGCTATCTCCCGTCTGTTCGCCCTAGGCACTGCCCCGAGAGCCAGCGACACTCCTGAAATAATAAACAATATTAGAGCAACCAAATGTTTTGAACACATACGTTTAATTTGCAGTTTTACATTCTATAAGAGTGACTCTAGAATGTCTAGACTCTGGGGACTCCGTCTAGGTTTCCGACGTCGAAGTCGGTTTAAAATTTGTTTGCATATTGCCTCGCACATATGTTGAATAGGGCTAAGACTAGAATGAGGCTTACGTTCATAGTTATTAGTTCGGTTAGACGCGGCCATTGTTACTAGTTTATATATTTTTAAACAATTCTTAGGCTTAGTCATAGATGTTATATTTTTTAAACTCGATTAGCTAATTTATTTAAGGCGGATACAGTTTTAGCATCAGGGTGGGTACTACTAATATGTAGGTAGATGTAAGGTTGTGTGTGTACCCGTACGTACGCGCACACTTTGACGAAGCGTTCCGGGCCGTAATGTTGACGGGCGGGTCTCATCGCATTTACGAATTTTGAGAAACTCAATGTCTTTTAAATCACTCGTGACTCGATATACCAAAAACGTTGCTATACTCTGCTATTTCTACTAAAATCTACTAAACCGTGTTTTTGCTTCTACCAACATTTTTCCTTTATTTATTAATTTATTCTATTGGGTTAATATTAAAATAAAATTGAATGTTTATATAGACTGTTTTCATTATGTTCTTAAAATATATTTATACTTTATATTCTACTAGTGACCCGCCCCGGCTTCGCACGGGTGAATATTTATTTTTTAAGGTCTCTGAAAAAAAAATGGTTTTGTATGTATGTATTTATATTTTTTATTCGTGTTACATTTCTTTGTTTCGTACCGGCTTAACTCATTTATTTTTGTGCTGCTGCCCGCTTCATGGATGTGCGCCTCCCTCCCGTGCGGTTTCGCCGTGCGAGTCGCGCGACACATTTCAGCCGGCGGCCATCATTCATTTTAATACCAATTACAATTTTAAATTCGTAATATCTTTTGAATGGATTGACCGATTGGAATAAAATAAAATGTGATTTATAGCTATTGAAACAATCTTGCTCAATAAATAGTTTATTTGGATAAAAATTTTGTATCTGACGATAATATGATCAATAAACATAGGCTAATAATTTTAATTACTTTTATTCTATGGAAAAGTGGTTATAATGGCTAAAACGTTTGGTTTATACTATCGCGGACTTTTTTGTAGACATTATTGAGTTCTACAACTTTTCTATAGAAGTCAACCGTACATCTCTAACCGTTTAGGCAGCGTTCGCGAGAATCGTTAACGTAGAGCAGTTTTTTCGACGACTTACTCCACAATTTTTACTACTACTATCTATTTTCCGGGATTAAATAAAGCCTATACGGATTCAGAAGAATCCCTGGAAGTAATAGTAAAAAAATATATGAAATCGGTCCAGTATTTTTTGAGCCTATTTAATTCAAACATACAAAAATACAAAACTTTATTCTTTATAATATTAGTATAGATAATATCAATTTCCTACCATAATCTACTAAATGTGGTAACACCGTTGAAGGTTTGCCGGGCCGTGTCGCATCCGCCGCGCTAAAATCCACCGCGCTTAAGCCCAGCACTCTCCATCAAGGTGCGATACGCGCATCCGTGTCCATACAATTTGTATGGAGGCGAATTTTTCCGCTGAGACCCGGCACGCAGCGGCGCGACATAGTTTGCTCACTCTTCTTTAGGGTGTAACAAAAGTAAGAGATAATCGCTGGGGCGCCTGCCTTTACAAATCGCATTTTTTTCTTTTCAGCGCTGCTACTGTCTCAATGAACAGGAAGAGACGAATAAGAGACAATTTCGTCAGTTATTTTCATTACACCCGGCATAGCACGTTATTTTTTTTTTATAATTTGAATCTTGAATGTGCAGACGCCTATGAATTTTTCACATAAAATTACCTTTCCAGAGCTAAGTACAGTCACAGAGAACTCGACGTTATCGCCGTGTACTTAAGTTTGGTCATGCTTTGTGTCACCTCAGCAGCCGAATAAGTAAAATAACGGTATGAGTAGAGAAAAACAACATGTCTATTAATTACCTAAGCCTTTATTAAATTACTTTATGGATGGTCCCCATCCATAAAGAACGTCACACGTAAAAAAGGGGAGTGGATCGTCGTTTTGTGACATGGTGTGAGTAGTGTGACAGAGTGTTAGTTTTGTGACATCACATTTAAAATTTTGAAATTAAATCTTTATTTCTAGTCTAAATTTGAAATATTGATGTGCTCAGAATTGTGACCACCTGTGACAAGGGGAAGAGGAGTCTAAAAACCATGAAATTTGTGTGACGTACTTAATGGATGATCCCTCATTTATGACACTGGACAAGTAGGTATTTACTAATTAGTAATCTGCAGTAGCGGCTTTAGGGAGGTCAATGCGACCGCCCGGGGGCGTTGCGACGACTAAAATGAGGCACGCCATTTAAAGGGGTGTCTGGCCGAAAAAAATAGTCTTACCCTAGATTTCTAATAAATGCTTTGTTCTTTGGCCGTAACTTTAATATGCAGTTGCCTTAATTAAATAAATTAAAAAGTCACCTGCTAGCACCAGTATCCACTTCATGTTGCTAACTGATCTCACATATTACACTGATAACTATATATAAGTCAAAATTATCTCCGGGATTTTATCACGAAATGGATAAGATGCTGAGCGGTATAACAGTTTGGAATATTTAAGGGGAAGTAAAAGGTTTTTGCAACTCATAACTGTGTGAAAGTATATAATGATAATTAATAATAATTGTTTATTGTCATCAAAAATTAATAACAATTGAAAAAACACATTATGAAATATTAGGTACATACAAAAACTTATTTATTGCGCCGCCCTACACTAAGAAATTCTTGTGCTGTAGGGGTTGCATTCTATGGTTGTATTCTATAGAGAATACCGATAATAATATGTATATAGATATGAAGACATCAGAAACTAATAATTCATAAGTTGAGAACATTAGAAAAGACATCATTTTAAATATTAATTAAAACTAATCCACTGTTTTATTACGTTATCCTCTTAATCTTTTTGACACTTTATTTTATAACAAATCCAATTAAATTTTTTACATTATATTAAAGTAAAGTAATCAACAAAGTATCGTGTTTATACTGAGGAAGCCCAGGTCGCATAATATGTATAATTGTAGGCCACGTATGGACGCCCACAATTCAATTATATTGTACAGTGTATTGCCATTTCCCAGTGCATACGAGTATATTTTATATTATTATTTTTCTAACAATTAACAACATACATTATATCGTATCAATAAAATCAGTATATTTTGTAACTTATAATGTTTTTTTATAATTATTATTTATGTATCTATTTATCGCTTTTATATATTTATCTATAAGTAAACTTAGTTCCGTCGGATTGTCCTCTGCCCGAAATTTAGGATCCACGGAAGATGAGGGATGACCTTGTCGGTCTTAACCTGAGTAATTTCCGTTTCTGTCCGCTTGGGGCACTGTCGTTCTATTTATGATATAGATTTTAATTTCATATTTTTTGATGTATGTTTTAGCTGTGAATTTGTTTTCTTCCTTGTTTTGTTTCCATTGTTTTAAACATTTTTAAATGTGTAACACCTTATGGTGGCAAAATAAACGTCTATTTATTTATTTATATTGCCATAGAGCTTATGGCAATACGCCTATTATAGGTGTGATCTAGTACCTATACATTTTATATTGACCATACATTCGGAGTTTCAAAAATCTATATAATCTGGAATAACTATGATAGTTATTCCAGTTTTTTGCAAAAAAACGATGTCTACGGTATTTTTTGAAAAAGTCCTCGCTAGTAATGAAATAAAGAAGATCATTTCATAACATATATTTTTTGACTGATGTACTCAAAGTTTTAACATACTTATAAGAGGTTAAACTTTCCCCGTTGGCCCACATATATGCCTTATTACACATGTTTTACAAAATTATTACTAAAATCACTAATCTATTATGAAAAAAAATTTTGCTTATATGCATTGTTTACTTGATAAACATAAAAATAATACATGATATTATGTCGATTTTAAGAACCTCACAAGCTACGAGTACATAGGCGAAAGCCTAAGTAGTTATCCAGAAATGAATTATCGTCAATGTGTGTTCCTTGTGACGAGCAGGATACCTAAAATGGTCGTAATTTCAACATTGCAAAGGAATTACTCTGCAATTCGTTTTAGTACATTTAGTTCAAAAATCGAATTATTTTGATAAAATAGTTACTTTGAAATCAATTTAAATTGGCTGTAAAATTACTGTTTTTAAAAATGAGTAGACAAGAAAAATGCTAAAATGAATTGCTGTTAGCACTATTGCAAAGTGACCTTTTTAGAAGGCAAGAACATAGTAGGGAGCTTCGCCTTAATTTTACTTGGTTGACCGCCACAAGTAGCTGTATAAAACATATCCCCCTGAATCGAGAACGATAAGATAAAGTCTTTGGAGTACAAGTATTTTGTTTTCCTTGCAACGTCAGTAAATCTTTCCGTAAAACAGAAAATGTTTGAACTTTGCTCATGTTCGAAATGCATAGGTTTCAAGACTTTAGATGAGCACCTCTTTAAGTTTGACCAGGACCGGCGTGAGCTCTATCAGTTCCCTGGTCCAAAATTACTTCGGAGCCCCTATATTCAATTTAAAAGAATCGGCCACATGGGCCAGACGCCCAAAGGGGCGCCATATTATAAAGATAACATGGCGTTCGGCACTCCATTTTACCACCAACCATTAAAGCTTGTCGCCAACGCCTATCGCTGCTACTGAGTATTGTAAGAAAAAAACGTTTAAAGCCCGTTGAGTTAAAAGGTTTAACTGTTATAAAAAAATTGAACTCAATAAAGCCGTAAGAGGTGGTATTTCTCCCTAAGCCAGTAACTAATAAATTAAAAAACTGTTTGGGATGAAGCGAGTGCAAAAAGATTAGCTTGTTCCCTTACTATAAAGAAGGTGCAATCAATAAAAGTTGAGAGGAACGGTTTTTAATACGTATATTGTTGATGTTACAATATCGAACTCCAAAATCCAAATCCTCGACATCTATCAAAATCTAAATAAGTCAAAAAACCATAAAGCAAAAAGTACAAAATATAAAAAGGTTTTTACAAAGAAGTTTACTACATGCCTCTACTTTATACTTTAGCATTTCCATCAAAATTAAAAATTTGCTATTTTTTTCCCTCGCCGAAGGCAGGACTTGGTGGCTCTTGCCGTCACTGCGACCCTCCAGGATCTATTGTGACTCCTTCGCATTAGGGCACCGTCCCCAACCCAAAGCTTATAAATTGAATGATGTGATTGGGGTGGGGGCTACCAATATCCATTGTGCAACATTCGTAGCGCCTTGAGCTTGCAGTGCCCAGTTAGGTTTCTGGTCTGGATACTTGTTCATTTCTTTTTCGCGAATTTGCCACGGGCCTTGAACGATATAGTCACGCCACTGCCTAGAGCACTCGTTTTTTGGTACTGGGAGTGATCCCGCAAAACCTGCAATGGTCACTTTGAAAAATATGTAAATAAAAATAAAAATAATAACATGATCAATTTATATTATATAATATATGTATAACTCCCAGTACCAAAAAACGAGTGCTCTAGGCAGTGGCGTAACTATACTAGTGGCGCTTTATAATAATATGCCGTTGTTTTCGTTTTAAGCGAGCTTTATAACTTGTAGGCGTTATAGAGTAGAGTTAGCATCAACCGGTAGGGATACTATCGTACCTTAGAGGGCCTTACTTTATGTATAGCTGTATGTTTAACCTAATTTTGTTTGGTAACAAAGATGTTTCTGAGTCAAAATGTTCTGTGTTCGTCTTTTCTACTCACAACACTAATAGTATTATAAGCGTTTGTATTGACCGACAGATATTATAAAAAGTATTTATAAACAAATAAATCTTAAATAACAGGCGGTAAAATATTTTAAGTTTATACAGAACGCTTTTGAGATAGTTCATAATCTAAAAAAAAAAGATTAAGTCACTGTCAAAAAGACTTTTGTAACATGTGTCAAACATATTTAAAAAATAATTTTTGTTTCAAAAAAGTGTTCGAGTGTGGTGTTTTACAATGGCTGATCCCCGAATTAGACAAATCAAAATAAAAACCGGCGTTGTTAAACGTATTGCTAAGGAGAAAGTAGTTTACGAGAAGGAAGCGGAACAGCAAAAAAACAGAATTCAGAAATTAAAAGACGAAGGACAAGACGAGCACAACATTCGGAAGCAGGAGGAGGTCCTTCAGGAGTCTCTCATGATGGTCCCTGACTGTCAGAGGAGGTACGTTTGTTCTAAATTTAAACTTTGAGTCTGCTTGCATCTTTTAAATGCAATGCTAAGTCCTAATTTTGCATATTATATTTTTTGTAGTCGATCAACAAAACATTTGGTTTGAAGGTTATGTTGTTGAGTCACACAACTCAAAGTAATGTATGAATGAAAAAATATATATTTGTAATAATCATCGAAGTGTTCTTAACCTTTCCTTAAAATAGTTTTCTTAAAATTACAGATTGGTAAAAGCATTCGCAGACTTAAAAAGTGTTTTAGAAACCGAACAAGATCTCAAGGAACACGAAGACTACATTACCGCTGAACAAGTTCTTAAAGAAGCTGAAATTCAGCTTCCCGAGTCGGCCTAACTGAATCTTTGTATATTTTATTTTATAGTTTTATAATAGGAATCATGGACAATCCCAATTTTAATAATTTCAACAGAAATAATTTTACATTCCAAAATAATATGCATTTTATACCCCAGATTCCCCCACCCCCACTCCCACCATTTTTAAATCCCAATTATAAACCAAAATCTGATCATGAAGTTGTTAAAAGTTTTGAAAGTAAATGTGAAACAGTAAGAGAGACAAGACAATCTCTGACAGCAACTTTATCAAAACTCAAGGAAAAACTTTTGTCTTTGAATGAGGCCTACAGTACTGCCAAAGATGAGGTGGAAGTGATGCAAGAAAATATGAACCAGTATTCTGATGAAGAATGGAGCGAGAAAGCTGAGGAAATAGAAGATTTGAAGACCATAATTATGGATAAAGTAAAGGTATTGAATACTGAGTGCCTCGATTTAGCAGGGAAGGTCATGGCAAAAAGATCTGCCAAGAGATTGAGACTTAAGAAATTAAAGGTAGCAAGAAGGAAAGAGAAAATTGAAATGTTGAAGGAGAGAGAAGAAAAATCCAGGTTGATTGATGAAAATCTAAAAAAAATAAAAGAAAAGGCAAAAGAGGCGAGTAACTTTTTTTTACCTAATTTAGTCCCTTCTTAAACTTAAACAAACTCTCAAATTATGTGTTAATTCACCTTTTAGGTTGAAGAGGCAAAACAAAAAGCTGATGTTGTGCTCAAAGACGTTTACAAGAAGAGATATGAAGCTAAGAAGAATATCAACAAACTGGATGCTCTTGTTAAACTGAGGAGAGCCCGACAGAACACAGCAAAAGGCAGAGGGGAGAGTGTTTGTGAGAATGAAGCTGCTAGATTCCAGGAGAATGTTGGTAAGGGTGAAATAAACTGCTGCAGTAAACAAACAAATTCAATACTCTTGTTCTACTGACACCCTTACTAATAAAGCTACACTGTTCTGTTTTTCAAGAGAGTTTTTTCACTGTATCTAGTTCCCAAACCGGTGGTAGGTTATCATATAGAAATTCTAAAAACATTTGTTTCAAATTTACTCAAAAAAGATTTTTTTGATTTGTATCATATGTAAGCCGAATCAAGGGGTCATTTTGTAAAACTTCCTACCTTTTTTTCCCCAAATTTTAAACATAATTCTTAATATTTTTTCAACTTTACAGAGAAACTGAAACATTTATGGGTAAAAAAGTTGGCCATGTACGAGGAGGAAGAGACAGAGCTAAGGGCACAACTGGATGGAGGCAAGGATAAAGAGACCACTGACAGTGGTGAGAAGGAGGTTGTCAGTAACTTGGAGAAATGGCATCAAGTACTGTTTGGAGGAACTGTCGCTCCACAAGCAGACTTCCAAGGAGATGTTCATAAGTTTGTCAGAACAAGGTGAGGGATAAGGACTAAAGTTTTATTACCCGACTGCGCCAGAAAGAGGGTTTTGTTTATTGAGAGTATGTATGTAATTGTTTGGCATGCTCTTCAGCCTAAACGGCTTGATAGATTTTAATGTATGAAGTAATGTTAGATTTGTCTTGATGGTGTAAGTGACTAAAACATTGGTACATTAAAAAATTCAAATGTCAAAGTGAAGGGCTTTAAATAGCTATTCTAGAAATATACATAACTTGATGTTTCAATTTTAATGGCTACTACAGTCAGGTTTCCTGTTTTTGGACATTTAGCTTGATATTTAATGTCTCGGACTGATGACTGCACAATTTGGTCTCTTAAGCTGGCCTAATGGAGTATTAAGTCAAAAAACTATTTGTTGGGTGCACACCAAAATATGGCGGACAAAATGTAGTCATTTAAAATGACAAATTACCACCTGTCATTTAAAATATGGCAATGGTATGCTGCTGGTCGCTACATGATACTTTTTTGTCATTTAATAAATGTTACAATTTTCAGGTGTGAATGGGACCGCTACATCAGCAGCGCTGGTACTGCTATACCCATGGATTGGGTGACACCTGCACGCTAACACAAACATATTTTGCTAGAGTATTACGTTTTATATTATACTTTTAATGCTTTTGTATACAAGAGGTTTTATTTTCTTTACCAAAAAGTTTTTGTATGTAATCTACATATAATGGCACAGAAACACAATATATTTGTTAAGTATAGGCTGCATATGAATGACATCAGTTAATGAAAAACATATTTTGTAGGTACTAAAATTTATTCTTATAAAATACTAAATTTGGGCATAAATTATATATGATGAGGAATACGGTAGAAACGCAAATAATATTATTGTATTAAGGAAGCTGGAGAAATAATAGCGAATATTATAATGGACTATATTTTTGTATGGTGATTGTGTAATTATAAATCTCGAAGGTTGATTCTGTGAAACAATATTACATCAGACATTTTGAACTCTTTGTATTGAAATTACAAAGTGATAATAGTATTCACATAATATAATTTAAACATATGAGAATACAATTTAGTTTTAACAAAGCTGTTAGATATAATGTTGGATATTTATAACAATAGTAGTCCTGGCTTTTGAAGACTAAGACAAGAAATTCTGCTTCCTTGTATCTGTAGGCTTTATTTGCGTTTCTACATCTTACACGAAATGCCCAATTTTTGGTGCCTTTGTTTTTTTGTACAAAGGTTATGTTGGCAATAAGTAAAGAAGAAAAACTAAAGTAATATCATATTTAAAACTACAAATTAAATTATATACAAATTAACTAGGCCAATATGATTAAAGAAATACATAAAATAATATTTCTAATTACACATCATCGCAATAATAAAATATTCTACATTTATTTTAAGGTTGAATCATCATACATCTTTGCTCTATTAAAAAAAAAAATTTTTTTTGACGCCATTGGCAAATGACAAAATGCTGTGTTAAGATAAAAAAAAATCTAAATGGTGATTTAACCGTGAATATTGTTATACATTCTTAAGATGTACTTCACTAGTGCGAAACGACAATGCTCGACACGTCCGTAGAAATGACGTTGACGACAACTTAAATTTACCACCATTATTCATTAAAATATTAAAACTGTGTTTAACTCATTAAGGTTGACTGTCCCTTTCTTTCGCGTGACGTTTTCAATATTTCAGAAGGGGCCAGCGCATCTTGATTAGTTAAACACTGTTTAAATATTTTTATGAATAAGGCGGTTGATGTTTTACAAGCGTCAGTTCTAAGGAAATGCAGTGTCGCGCTGTGTCGTGTCGCATAAGTGTGGTCTCACCTTTAATAGTTTCTCACGTTTGCTGATAACTAAACCGGATCTAATATGAATCACAGAGGTAGTTACACTCTTACAGTGATGCGAGAACTACTACACAAAATGGGAATTTCTTAAATTTTAAAATAAAATTTCGTTAAAATGTGACTAAAACTACAATCGTTACTTTCACTCACTTTTGTGATGTCAAGTTTTTGAGTCTGATTGCCGAGTGGAGTTTTTTTTTTGACATTAGACAATGAACGCGTTTCGCGTTTACTAGGATTTTTATATGGGATTAGTAGAGACTGCTTCCAGCAGCAATGCCGCCATTTCGGACATGTAAACGCTAAACGCGTTCACGATCGAATGTAAAAAAAAACACACTCGGCACTCTGACCTTAATGCGTTTAAAAAGGCCCTAACACACGGCGACCTTTGCGATGCATTACCGATACTATCGCGCGTTTGCATCTCTACAATCGCGCGTTAGCCCAATTCACTACAGTAGCGCGTTGTATCACGATTAACGTGAGTTTAGCGAACCATTCGCTACAAATCGTCGTATTTCAGGGCCGTATGATAATTAAAGGAAGTAAGAGATCTCTTTCTTACCACAATCTGAAGTCTGCGGTAGTCACACGTCACACTTTAGTACAAACGTTATATCACAACTATTTACATGCAGTCTTGTTTCAGTAATTGTCGTTCATTTGTAAATGGGACGAACGTTTTGAATTCTCTATTTATATAACCCCTTTACTAGTAAATTACACAGATAATAAATACGAATATTAAAAACAATAACGTAACTTCCATACTGTTGCCGTTTTAAAATTGGTTCCATTCGAACTGTCGTCGAATGTCAGTGTGATACCGCTAAAGAGCACTTAAGCATCGGGAATGGATAAAAATGGTATATATTTTTCAACATGTTTTTTTTATGGAGGTGAGGAAGAGTTCCTTAGTTTTTTAAACGTAGGCTAATAACCATACGAGGTTGTTTATCACATGTCAGACATTCACTGTACTTTAAATGTGCTACGTAAACCTTTCTACTAGTAAGGGAGTATGAAAATGCAATTTCTTTTCCTCAAAACGTCCATAATGGTGTGAACATATCGACATAAGATATTTAAACGTGCAAAATCGAATGTATAATAGGGGAAATTGAAAGAGAGCCAGTTGACGGACCTACGTCGTTTGGTCGGTATATGTCAAGTCCATACAGTAAGTCGTGGTCTGTTGGCTGGGTTTGACATAATCCGACCAGATTACTTAGATCCACGATCTGTATCTCTGTTCCAACTTCTCCGATTGTACAAATATTAGCTTAGGACAAAATGACTACCTAGCATACTATTAAACCGAAATCGCATAACTTCTATACAATATAAACTTAGAAAATCGTATATCCTCATTAATTTTATATTTGCATAATCATGGCAATTAGAAATATTGCTGACCGATTACTCGTAGTAGCTTCCTTCAGGTGCTATATTCATATTCAACTCACAAGAATCGTTATAGCCTGACCAATATAAATAAAAACTGTTCTTATATTGCACCAAGAAGCAGGGATGCGACTGCTAAATTCAACAGTTTTCGAGATATTCGACTTTAACAAACAAATTCGCTTATATATTATTTATGGTCAGACTACAACTGTGGATAAAAACAGGAAACTGAATAGAAGAGGCTTTTTTAATTAATTTATATTACTTATCTTTGCAACAAATATTTACCTTTTACCCTCAAGTCAAAGCGTCTTTATGTCTCTTCTATTCTATTCGTATTTAATTGTTCCATCATCGACACACTTTTTCAGATGTTAGAGGTATATTGTATTTCAAAGATTTTTTAACCTAAATGTAAAACAAGTCAAAAATTTGTTTAGTTTACATTTAGACCAAAATTATGAAAACGATATATATCCAGTATCTGCATTCTGTTCGTTTGAGTGACGTGTTAAATTATTGCTACATTACAAAATCACGTGTACACAAGTAATTAGCTATTTACATTTCCTCATGTAGACACTAACTAGTTGGCTTCCGTATGAAAAAATATCAAATGAAAGCAAACTATAATTATATCAATCAACGGTTGCGGAAACAGAATTTAATTAACTTAAACTTCGATTATTTAGAAGCCAACCAAGCATTAAATACTCTACAACTTTGCTTATACACACTTCGCTTATGTCCGTGCGGTGCGCTCGTTATTTCTGCACGCTTCGCTCGTCACTTATGACTGCTTCGCTCGCTTCCGGCCGCTTCGCTCGTTCCTATCCGCTTCGCTACTGCCATATGCCGGCGTAGTTGCCAACAAGCGGCGCTGGAAGTGGCCCACCGGCGGCGAATATGCGCGTGCCGCTGTCGTCGTAGCAGTGAGTATAGATCGCCGGCACGTACTTCACTTGGTTGAAGCCGTCCGCTTCCTCGTCCGGAAACTGTTCATCAAAAAAAACGTTTTAAACAATGGTGGTTGGTGAAAACTTTTCCTTAACTATATGTATCTGACAACTAAGTTTGAAATCAATTCTGACGACCTGATGCTCTGGTTGTGCAGTAGCTCAAGCCGGATCGCTTAAAAAAATTATGATTGAGCATAGTTGCCAACAAAGTGGTTATCTCACTCCGCAAAATGGTTAAAAATATTTAGCCATAAAAACTTTTTTACGGCTAAGTATTTTCGTTACTAACGCATTTAACCACTCATTGTTTTATGTTATTTTTACTGAAACAAAACGATAGAACTCACCACATAACCTCTGGAAGCCCTGAGTGTAACAGTTTTCGAGGAGTGAATATTGCTCTCTAAATATTTTCCCGCTCTCAGATCGTAGAACATTAGTAGACCTGAAAAAAATCAAACATTTAAAAGAAATATCGAAACATTTACGCCAGTCTGGCTCTGCAATCCATGCGTCGGACGGGCATGTAATAAGTCGGTCTTGCACCTGATCTCTCACCAGTCGTGTCGGTCATCCGTCCCACTGGGTTATGTGAGTAAAGGAAAAGAGAGTGCTCTTGAATACTGCTCTTTTGGGTAGTATAAAATAGTGAATGGAATCAGGCGTTACTTTGCGGAAATCCATAGCTTTAGTGCCGATTTACACTTAATTTATTCAAGTTGCGAGTTAACTTGCGCGATCAGCGAATTTAGTTATTTTTAACGTTTGAACGGCAAAATCGAGTTGAGTTGTAAGTTGTCAATTAAGTTGACTTAAATAGAACGCGATCCTATTTTTCGGCGAGTTAAGTGCGAAGTGCCAGCCTTCTCGCGTTTCCCGCACCCCGCCAACTTAACTCACCAGAGTGTAGACGTTTGAGTTTAGTGCTGTTCATATTATAATATTTCATTTATCAAAAATTTTAATAAAATAGGTATTAAGTTGAGTAAAATATTAAATGTAATTAGTTTCTAGGCAGTAATTGAGCAATTTATGGAGACTTATCTTGTTACCGAACCAGCAACTTATGATTACTTAACTCGCCTACGTTTGAACGACACTTAATACTTGCTACTTAATTTTTAACTTGCCGTTTTGTCAAGTCGCTACTTAAAACTACGAGTAAAGACGCGACGAGACGAAGCAACTAAGAGTAAATTACTATTTTTACGAGCGATTATGACGGAGTAATGTTGTGCTGAGGACAGTTTGACAGAAGGGTCTTAACTGTCAAAGTCAATGTCATTTCATAGAAAATAATACCGAGTATAGCATATCTTCGAGTAACTCGAAAACGCAACGCAAACGAAAATATTCCAAGAATAAATTGCAAGAGTTTAACTGTTCCAAAAATAATTTAATTTTTGGAACAGTTAATTGATTGACTTGGTCTTATTCAAGGCATTTGGCTCCTCGGAGGCGAGAGTTCAATTCCTACCTGGACATTATAATAAAACAATTTTTTGCCTATTTTTCTGTAATAAATTGAAAAGTTTATATAAAATTTTAACTTAAAAAATTCAAACTTTTCAAAAATAGTTTTTTTCAATTTTTTGCACTGTACTGGTACGGAACCATTCGTGCACGAGACCAACTTGCATTTGACCGGCTTTTAATCAATCACTACACTGAGTCATGAGGTGAACTCGTTTCTTCAAATGTCAGCGAAGTGCCCTTATGTCATTGAGGAGCACCGCTTTGTTCGACTTTACTTTGACACAGACGTATCCGAAAAACCTTTTGTCCCACAAAAATCTAATGGATGCCCTATTGAAAAGAGTTTAGCCGCCCCCTCCAGAGACTCTTTCATGTACTATAGTAAAATTCAGTCCAAAATAATTTAGTGTTTATGATTATAAATATTAAGGTATTTTGGATATATTTTATATAAAAAAGTGCAGTTTAAAAATTATTATGAAATTTAATTTTAGAAAGACAGACTAGAGGTCGCCCTTCTGTTGGCTTTAATAAAAACAAAAATCATACAATATATCAACAGTTGATTGCATGATTCAAGCGTTTTCCCAACTCCTCATTTTAGTGTATTAATTATAAAAGGTGTTCTAGGAGATGGTTGACCATCCCCTAGAACACTTTAGTAAGTGTTCTGGGGGTGGTCAACTAGTAGAACCCCTTTTAAATCTGACTACATCTCATTCCAGAGGAGGGGCTACCAGCAATTAACTGTGTTTTTATTAGAGGAAATCTTGAAAAATTATATAGAATTTTAGGCCTCTTACTCCTTTGTCGCCGAAAAATGAGAAAGGGGGTCAAAAAATCCTTAAGAACACGTCACGCATTGAATGGACACACCGATGTGGGACTAAATCAGAACCTTAGAATGCAGAAAATTAAGAAAATAATGTTAGTGGCTCATATACTGAAGACCCCAATTGGTTAAGTAAAATGTTCACGACAGCATTTCATCGCGATAGCTCATTTAATTTAAGTTTTTTCGTAAGATCATAGATAAGGAAATGGCTACGGTAAATTATTTTGGTCCACAACACTTAGACGAAAGATGGGGTCGTTTCGGGCGACAGGATTCATTACTATTTTATTATGCCATGGGAGAGCCATGCTTTGGCACTAACAGACCTGCTCGACCAGAGTAATACAACGACCTCACAGAAAACTCGCGTGAAACGGCGTTATGCTGTGTTTCGTTCAGTGAGTTTACCGGTGGCCCAACTTCCCTAATCTCCTAACACTATTCCCATTTCCTCGAAAAATAGACTGGGCAATGCATTTGAAGCTCTTCTGGATGTTACAAGTAACCCGTCTCCTCGCTTGTCCCCTAAATATCATAAAAAAATACTGCGTTACTGTAATCATTACAGCCATCTTTGTTATAGTATTTAGAACCCAGCGGAGTGTTCAACATTTTCCCACAAGGTATGCGGCGACTGCTGAGGTATCGACAGGACAAAATCCATCAGGTACGCTATTATGAGGCGTTAGTGCAAATATATGAATTCATACCAGTTCCTACCAGCAGTTAAAGATTTTTTTGAAAGGGTCTAAGCAACTGGTCTAGTTAAGAATAATAAAACATTTATTTTTAACATCACACAATACATAATAATACGGCAATTATACAGACAGTAAAGTAAAAGAAACAGACACATGTAATTATTATGCTGTATGATGCCAAAAAATTGACCCCAGCTCAGCAAACGTAGATGGAAACCCCGCTGCACTGGTGTTCTGCAGGGGCCAACGAGTGGCTTCACAACATTATATTCTCAAAGACAAAGAAAAAAAAACTTACATAATTACATACAGCATACAACAAAAAATATGCAAAAGTAAACAAAAGAAATTTTAAATTATCATACGGATAGGTAATTTGGTACATACTGGGGTGTTAAGCGAAGTTCAGTCGAGCCACTATGATATTGGCAACTCACTAAGTCGGCCATAAATAAGAGGAAGAAGAAGAAGGATGTTATGGTACATGTCAAGTACGTGTTTTAATTTTTAATCTGAGTTTTGACAAGTTGCGTTACATAATAAACAAAACGTGGTTTTTACGCGGGATGTGCCTCACGCCGTATGAAAAAGCCTCACTTCAAACCAGTGGTGCATAAACCTTTAGGTATTTACTGATTTTTGAATTGAAAGTAAGTGGTTTTTAAAGTGTATATTAAAGGAATAGCAAAGTATTTAGTGTGTTATTATTTTGACATTTCTCCCGGTTACGGTTAGCGTCAAATGTGGTGTAATTTATTATGACTTCTTTGCGGATATTATTTGACATATTTCAAGTTAATATTAACGATAACCGTCAGAAATTGATTGGTTACGGTTATCGTTAAATATGGCGTCGTTTTAAGCATCTCGAGCGCTGTTATTGTTAAATATGGCGTCTTCCTTATTTTTCATCCTTGATTGGTTAATTATCTGACGTTTGGCTAGAGATTGGACAGTTGGTTTAACATTTTTTTATAGTTAAAGTAAGTTGGTGCAACTCACCCTTATTATTTCGATAAGGTGCTCTCGTAGTATAAATTGATTAATGTACACGAATAAAGCCGTAGGTAAAAGCTAATTTTTAATAAAATCTTAAGAAATAAAAAACTAGTGTTGTAATACCGGTATTTTCCGTTGCCTTTCGCTAAAGAAAACTTTTAGTGTGAAGTAGAACTTCCAACGCCTCTAAATAACTTTAATATCTTTTAAATCATTAGATACTTGTCGCGGAGTTTTCATTGAAAGCCAATGAGGAACTCGGGTTCTGAATAAAAAGAAATTTTAGTTTGAAACAGTTCGGAACTTGTGGTCACTGACTTAATGAAGTTAGAAAGACTTAATCGACTTCAAAATAAATTACCCGAGGTCGGCCACGAATTTGCGATGAATCGTTTCGATCTGTCGCAAATGAACTTCTTTATGAGGTTTTTACTTTTAACTTTATTTCTACTTGCTGCCGGGTAATAGAAGTTATAAAAAAAACTCGTGAAGTACAAACTCACGCACGAAGGGTTCCGAAAAAAACCTGTTTCTGAAAGTTGAACCATTATAAAAGTCTACTACGATAGACGGACATACGTACTGACTGACAGATGGACAGATACCGAAGCCTTAGAAATAGGGTTCCGTTTACCCTTTGAATACGGAAACCAAAAGAGAAATTGATTTTGAAAATTGTAAATTAAATAAAATTAAAGTAATTTTTATTTGTTTACTTTTGACTTTACTAACAAACGATTATGATTATCTTCTTTTATATCAAAATCGTTTTCCTTCAATATCCTTGGACAAAGGTCTCGTACTCCGTGAAATTTGTAGCAAAAAAAAAAAACAGGAAAACGGAAAAGAAATGTCTCATATACAGCGCCAGTACGTGGTTTTTACGCGATTTTCGTATTACACGCGAGCGAAGCCGTGGGCAAAAAAGCTATTACATTATAATCTAAGACATAATTTTCATCAACTACATTATGTATCATATAACAAGCATATATAAATTATAAACATGATCAGTAAATTTCTCTAATTGGGTATGTAATTTTTATTGTATGAAAACGCATGAAATTTTGATACTCACTGTAAAATGATAAGACCTTTTTTATGAAAAACAAAAGACATCATTCATTCTGGACCATTTGGAAATGCATTTTTTTAATGTCTTCTAACAGCGTAACTATTGGGCACACAGATTTCTTCCAATAGTAACAAATTATTAGAATGATCTATTCTATCCAAATATTACACTTTTTTTGTCTGTTCGGCAATTATGTCAAATGGCCCAAAAATGTATGGAACGTGAATGAACTCCTTTCTAGGAAATAATTTTGATTGATGTTTGAAAAGTGAAAAGCTTCTTATTTAAAAGCCAGTGAACTAATAAACAAAGGAAATAAAAATTAATGGCGGAATAATATCAGTTTGCGGTTAAACTAATTTGACGAGTTGCTCATTATGCTGATACAACCGAAAACGACACTGAATTGCAACCCGTTATAACCGAAAACCTATTCATTACTTGCAAATACAACCGAATTCGTAAAATTAAATTCTATACCAGCTATTGTTGCCAGTGGCGTAGCTACGAGTTATCTAGCAAGGTAACGCGTGGGATAAAATAAACTAACGTAAAAGTAACGTTCTTATCTCGATTGCCAGCGGCTGTGACACACTATAACTCAAATCAAACGCCACGCTTTTTTTTCGCTCTACGCTGCTACAAAGCAGCGGCGTCATGGCAACTGTGTCATTTGAAAATAAAACTTATTGCTTATATCATCATGCGGTATTCTGTTTGATTTTTTATGGGTAACAGCCGCTGACAGCGTGGATCGGAATGTTAACTTAGCCATAAACATTAAACAGCGGCAATTTTAGTATGATAAATACAATTATGCGTTTTGACGCGTCTACCGTAAATTTTAGGCCGGTCGTATTTGGTTTCCGAATTCTTTTCCTGCAGTTTGTCGGCCTATGGGTAACAGAATGTATTGAATGTTGAATTCGTTCGATACAACTAAACCGGGAACGTCAACGCTAGCTAGGCTAGGCTAGCTACCAAGCAGACAGTGACCTGACTTAGAAGACTTTTTGAAATGGATACGTTTTTCGTAATGTCTTGCTGTGCTTGCAGCCTTGTATGCCAGCGAAGTCAAAACTTATTTTCATAAAAAAGACATCAAAACATCATACAAAATATGTACAACTAGCTTTCTCCCACAACTAAGTCCTTGTGAAACTATATAAATTATCCCTTTTTTACAATATTTTTGATAACTGCTCGGCTCCGTTTAGTCGTATCGTGATTTTATATAGCCTATAGCCTTTCTTGATAAACGGACTAACCAACCAAAGAAAAGTTTTAGTCCCGCCAGTAGTTCCTAAGATTAGATAGTTCACATAAAAAAAACTCGTCGAACATTATGTTATTAAAATAGATTTATATTTTGTAAACCATAGACCGAGGACGTTAGGGCTCGGTGGCCCTAGGGCAACCTTTTCCCCTGCCATCTAGTAGATACGCCACTGACTGCGGCTACTCGACAATTAGGGCGGGGTGGAGATTTAATCCGGCAGATTTCTCGGAACTTGGAAGCTATTAAGCGGGTGTATTTCAAGATGTTTGAATTTTATTTCTGCATTTAAAAATTTCCTATGCATTTGATACACGCGAATATTTTGTCCGTCGTCACTCGGAAAGTGTGAAAGCTATACTTATGTATCATTATTAGTAAATAAGAAGAACTTGTAGTTTCAAAACTATAATATACAGAATACTTACAAAATACAACATTCAAGAGAAAGATTAAGAACCTCCTTCACCGCTTCCTGATAAGTGTCGGATAGGCAAACCTCAACTCATTTGACAGATTCTGCATACCTCATCTGTTTTTATGATATTTAGGGGGCAAGCAAGCAGATGGATTATCTGATGGAAAGCAACTGCCGCCTGGACACTCATAGCATCCGAAGAGTCGCAAGTGCGTTGTAGGCCTTTTTTTTGAGGGAATGGGAATAGGGATAGAGATTAGGGAAGTTGGGCCACCGGTAAACTCACTCACTGAACGACACACTCATAACAGCACAAGTCCGTTTCACGACAGTTTTCTGTAAGGCCGTAGTATAACTCAGATCGAGCCGGTCCATTAAAAATACACGTATCTAGAAGAAATATTTCATAAGAAAGGTATTTCATGATACAACATAATTGTTACTATAGAAGCTCATTTCAAATTACTTTGTGAAAAAAGATATTTCTAGCAATGAAATGAATTATTTTGTAATCCACGATGCCATAAGGCATTTATTATTAATTTCAAATTTTCATGGCATTGCGACTGAAAATACTTAACATTATTTAATTTCGATCAGTTAAAAACACAATGTTAATGTCGCTTTAATTTTATTTTAATTGTTATGACTGATGTTGCGTGTTGGGTTAAAAGTTTATGTCATTAAAAAATTAAGCTATACTTTTCACTCAGCTACTTCTAATATCTTCTTCTACCCTAATTTTCTATCCCTATTCCCTCATGAATGGCCGGCAACGCACTTGCGACTCTTCGAATGTCGCGTGTATCCATGGGCGACGGCAGTTGCTTTCCATCATAAAAAAAGTGCAAATTGACGTCAGTTTTTTACTTCATTAATCAAGGCTAAAGCTGAAAACAAACTATTAGCCGCGATTTGCGGACTCGGCTGACAGTCCATACAAAAAAAGAACAAATTATATACGGTCGAATTGAGAGACCTCCTCCTTTTTTGGAAGTCGGTTAAAAACGTCCGCGACTGACGTCTTGCACACCCTCAATGTACAATTATTATCTACATGCTGGATGTTGGTCGCGTACGTAAGTCTCGTCTGATATGTTTTCATCCTTAGGTAATATGCGGTGATGTGTAAGTCTGAAATCCCCTTGTTTTAACCTTGAATTTACAACAAAATATTATTGCAAGATAATTCACGAAGTTGGCTCTCTTAAAAGAACAGTCTTGTCCCATTAATCATTTTGAAGATCCGACATAAATACGAAGTTAAGCGGACCCTTAAAGTTAAGCCCTGTGACCTGTTTTAATGTGGTATAAATTATAAATGACATATTCAGAGGCCTGCCCTGCTATGGACACAATACAACATAACATGGTAGAGTAAATTGGAGAAGACAAGAGATACGCGCTTACGAACAAAATTATTATCTGTATAATAATCTGTGTCAAATGTTAATGAACTTACGTTTATATTGACTACTAATTGGTGCACGCAACTTCGTTGCACAAAAATTTGTATATCACGCGGAAACCGTACATTTTTCCGGGATAAAAAATATCCTAATATAAAAAAACATTTATTCAAATCCGTCCAGTACTTCCTGAGATTAGCGTTACAATCAGACAGTCAAGCAGACAACTTTTTTTTTTTCGATATGTTTTCTATTACAGTTTCTTAGAACCCCTTTATTGATTATTTTGTAAAAATATTTAATATAGAGACACTCCATCTTCGTGCCTATCTTCGTGCCTGTCTTCAAGACCGCCTAACGTAGCTCTTTCGGTGATTTGTTTTATAGTCTAGTCTATAAACATATATAAAATATATAACATATATATAAATGTTATAGTACCTATATATAAATATTATATATTCAATTTCGAAACAAAAACCTCCGTTATTGATTTTAGTTACTTAAAGCTATTTAAAGTCACGCTAACGGTTTCAATTACGATTGCTTATGAAATGGGTCGACTGTATGTATTTATATTGTGTTGTAGGTAAGCGGGAACACAAGATAATTTATAACTTAGTTGTCGCAATTTATCCTCACCTAAATGATTATGTTTACTATAAGACGCAGATGTGAGATGGAACTAGGGACTATAGAGATATTTAGCCGTATTTATACATTGGCGGAGAAGATATGTGGGTTACATCTGGAGAGAAAGCCATAAACGTGAAACCGACTAATGGGCTGCCTCTACCGAAGAGATACCACGGCCTCACAGAAAACTGGAGTGAAACAGAGCGTCCGTAGGCTTTAGGTACGACCTTTGACCGCATTTGAAAGGTTCAAACTCCGGTTGAGGCGTGTACTAATGAGTCATTTTCCGATCTCAAGTACATGATACATAATACGGATTCTCATTGCCATGACAGAGCCATCCTTCGGCACGAATAGGCAAATCGAACGTTGTTCTGTGTTTCGTTTAGTGAGTGAGTTTACCGGTGGCCAAACTACCCTAATCTCCCTATTCTCTTATAAAAAGGCCGGTAACCCACTTCAGATGCCGCGAGTGTCCATGGGCGACAGCAGTTACTTTCCATCAGGTAAAGCTTTTCCGTCAGCTCGCTTGCCCCCTAAATATCATATTCCTACCAAATATACCATAACCTACCAAATCCCAAAAAAGCCTATAAAACAATAATTGCATTTCAATTAAAAAACAGACGGCGAAATTTTAATCTTAAACACTGGTTTTGATGTAAAACCCCATGGGAAGTTGGTACTTCCCGGTTATACTTAGTAGTATACGATTATAAAATACAACAGTGCGTAGCATCAGTTATAGAGTTATAGTGATGATGATGATTATTAATGAAATTGATAAAAGTGTCATTTACTTTAAGTTGTCCAAATAAAGGCGAAATCCCCGAATCGCTATCCATAAGGATGCAAGAGTTCTGTCCAGCACCTTCGAAACCAGGGTATACATTGGTCCAAAATCCAACTGTTTCATTGCCTTTACCTAAAATCCTTCAGAAAAAGTAAAAATCACAATATGTTGGGCACGGCCAATAAATAAAAAAAAACTGCTCTAACTGCTCGGCCTACTTTTAGTCGTATCGTGATTTTATATAGCCTATAGCCTTCCTTGATAAACGGACTAACCAACCAAAAAGTTGTTTCAATTCCGGTCAGTAGCTCCTGAGATTAGCGCATTCAAACAAAAAACTCTTCAGTTTTATATTATTAGTACAGATGAGAAAGTTATAAATCTGCACTTTAAGACACAATAGACGTACATCGAGCACAGTGTAGTCTCGGCTAACAGTGTGGTCACCGGCGCTCGGCTCAATTTGCGGCCGGCTGCTTGTCAAAGTGCACGACTTAGGCACTACGGCAAAGTGCTTACGGCTACCATTTTATCTATGGTTGTATTACTAAATTTTCCCGCGGCTTTGTTCGCATGGAATTCAACAATTGCATAACACTTTGGGAACATATTGTGTTTCAAGATGTAGCCCATGTTATTCTCCAACGTTTCGACTAAGTCTATGTCGAAAGTCGTGTGGATTGGTTAGTTTCTGTAGATATTTACAAAATTTTGTCAGTTCTACATAATAAGTGTGTTTATTTCACACAAAATATAATTGAATGCAAATTGTTACGATGGTCGGCTAAAAAATAAACAGAATGACAAAAAATCTCTGAATTCTGACGAGAAATTAGTAAGATATTAGCGATTTCAAGTTTTCTACCTATCTCTTTCTCTCAAAACGTAATTTAATATTAAATTTGTACGCAGCTTATAGACTTTGACGTCACAGTCATTATCGGATCTCTCTTTGTAACTAGTTTCAAGGCTTGTAACTTCGTTCTTTTCAATTTTATCAAAAAACTGACTAAACAGCATCGTTTTTAATAACGATAGATTTATTCTTAAAAATCCTTTATACTCCCTATTGTAATACCATTGAATTCATTTGAGTAATTCGTTATTTTATTATTATAATTACAAACAATGTTCCGCATAATATTTTTATTGTAATTTATGTTAATCGTGGGTACTTTTTTAAATTTTCCCAACTGTTGCTTTGGCCTGCTCAGTATTCATAAAATATTGAATATGGTAATCACGTAATATAATATAATTAATTGATTTTATTATTTATACTATTAAAATATATTTAAAAAAAAAAATATTGTCATTTTGCTGTCAAAGGGTTAAAAACTTTTTGGTGATATAAATTTTTTTAAATATTATTTTAAAAACTAGTAAATCTTCATGAAGTAAAATATATTATTAATATATTTTACTTCGTGAAAATTTAGTGGTAACCTAGTCGGGGACTACTTAAAGTAAGTCCGTACTGTGTGTCGCTTACACTTCCTTATCCACGGAACAAGACTTAAAACTGACGTTTTACAAATGTCAAAATGGCGTTTTTTTTTGTAAGTAGGGTTACAAGTAAAGAGACATGTCACCTGACGATAAACGACTGCCGTCGCCCATGGTCGCTTGTAACATTTTTCTCTGTGTCTCACTCACGACTTACGGCTTTTTTCAGTTAGTTCGTATTTCTCTTGTCGAGCCGGCCCGTGAGTTCATGTGTGTGACCAGCCTTTAAAAAAGATGATTCCAGTGAGACCTCTCAACGAAAATTCCATTGTGACCGTAAAAGCTCGAATTTCCCAGTCACAGCAATCAAACGACTGGACGAAACGAAAACGCACACTCACGCCGTTGATTTATTAATCGTGAGTCGAAATACTGTATGGAGTTTTTTTTACAATCATGATACAATATCGTTATTTATGTTATCGCCTACATAATAAATTTTAAAGTGACAGTTTTAGCGTTTTGTACTACGAATAATAAGTTATATTGAATTACTTGCTTTGTTCTGCGGCTTTCGAATATTTTGCATATAGTATGAAGTTTTTTCAACCACCAAAAGTAACGTTTGTTAATCTTCATACTTTTAAAATTCGAGTCGGTTGCGTGATGAAATAATAAGCAAACAAGCTAAGTGTCCAAAAAAACCCGACTGCTGAAACTGTTGCAATTTAAACAATGCAATATTCGAATTTGGCGCAAAAATCCGCCATTTTGTTTTTTTTTTTAGATTTTGATATATTATCTAGTGCTAATCGGACAGTAAATAAAAATCTAACGACACCTCTCAAGACAGAATCCATCAAGCTGTTTAGGCGGCAGAGCGTGCCGAACAATTATACATACACACTCTCGAAAAATATAACCCTCCTTCTGGCGCAGTCGGATAAAATATACAGTTTTCTATTCGTACAATAATACGGATATCAAGAGATGTTAAAGTTTTAATTTGTATGAATAAAAGAGGAGCTGACCTTTTTTAGGATTCCGTACCCAAAGAGTTAAAACGAGACCCTATTACTAAGATTTCGATGTCCGTCTGTCTGTCTATCTCTCTATCCGTCTGTTCGTCTGTCTGTCTCCAGGCTGCACTCTCTCTTATATTACTCTCTTTATAAAAAAATACTAAAAGAAAAATAAATTAAAATAATAACTAATGAATTTTTTTTCTATTTTTTGCTCGATATTAATAATGGTGACAGGTAGGCACTTGAAATTTTCACAAAATACTAAATAGTATTCATACTTTACAAATCTGTAATAAAATTTTACAAATATAGTAATTCAGTAGCGCTCTCACATAAAAATCACGATTTTGTTTGCTTTTGAAATTAGGGATTAAGGAATAATAGATTTTTTGTTGGATAACACACAAACGCTTAAGAGGGCGAATAAAGAAAAAAATAAAACTTTCTTTCTTCACATTTACGACCGTCATTCATATGGCAGGTGAAACAGAACGACGCGGAATCACCGCGAAAACAGTTTTCTCTTAATAACTCGATAAATATACAAAATTTAAAACAAAACCGCTTCTACAGAAACTAGGTAACACAATTTTGTACCGTGTGTTATAATACTGAGTCCGTCGAATGCGCCGTTTAGCGAAACGAAGAAATATGCGTGAAAATTAGAGGTATCTTTGTGATTCTTTTTATCGAGAAAATATTAAGCTATCATTTGTTCGCTCAGAAGTACAGAAACTCACAAATATAATGTAGTATCTATGTTTAAAAAATTAAATGATTCGTAGCTTATTATCAAGTCTAAAACGGAATTATGCAATAGTCAATTTTGCTTTGATCGTCCTCTTAACAGCGTTCGTTTATCCCAGGGTTCTCGAAAAAGCATTTCACTTAAATAAAAACTTTCACTCGTCACGTCAATAAAATGTGTATAAACCTTATTATCACTACTCCCTAAACATACTAAGGGCGTTTGCTGACATTTTTTCCATCAATGTTTGACAAAGGACGACATAATATTGATGCGGTATTAAAGTGTGTACGTGACCTAAAACGTTATGGGTTAGAAACAAAACCCTTCAGAATTATATTGGAATAATATTGCCTTTGCGTATACGGCTTTGCCCTCGGCTTTACTCGTGTATAGTCTCAGTTATTAAGTTAATCCTTTCGATAGCGAATTTCAAAAGTAGCGTCTTGTTCATGCGAAGTTTAAATTATTCATCTCACGATTATATCCTTCCATTGAATTTAAATGTTCCTCTATACAAAATAAAATCATTATACTTTGCGCACAAGGTTTTCTTGGAAGATTGAACTAATATTATAAACTAGATGATTCCCGCAACCCCGTTCCGGCAAAATAAGTTTATCGCACGGAACTGTATATTTTTCCGGAATAATAGTACCCTATGTCCTATTCCAGTCCCCCAACTAACTACACACAAAAAATCACGTCACAAAGTTGCTCCGTTGCGACGTGGAGAAAGGACAAACAAACAAATACACAAACAAACACACTTTCTCATTTAGATTCTTATATCAATAGATGCTTGTTTCTCCTTCCTTCGAAGTCACCAATCGACTTGAATTTTAGCATAGACATAAAAATAAAATACATACACACATACACACATGCATACAAATATACATACATACGATTGGAAAACGTTACCTAAATTTGGTCCACTCATTTGAGACGAGTTCAGTGACGAACATAGGCACACGATTATATTATTAGTATATCCTCGACATTTCGAGAGTACCATGAAACAACCATAGCCCCACGACAAGGCCGCAGGGAGCAATATTTAATAAGTCACATGAGACTTATCGACATGATTATGACATATAAGATACTCCCCCTTTCCTGATAATGTATATTGTTATGTGACACGAGTAAAAACTAGGTTTCGTAAAACTTTGGCGCCCTATTTAGAAAAATATGATATAGCAGTCACTCAATTTTGAATAAATTGTTCACCGCCTCCATAGTCTAATAGTACAAAACTCGGTTCTTGAATCAGGGGTCATGGGTCGATTCTCGCGTTGGAAACATGTTATTTCCCAGTTTGATTAGGACAATTCATGTTGATCACCTGATTGTCTGACAAGTAAGATGATCCATGCATCGAATAGGCATGTGAAGAATCCGTCCTGCACCTGATCTCTCGCCAGTCATGTCAGTCATCCGTCCCTTACGATAGTAAAGGTAGAGACAGTGTTCTTGTGTACTGCGCACATACACTAGAAAATTACTCCTATGTAACAGGACTTGTTTCTATGAAACCGGTTACCGCCACTAAAACCGGCGTGGAAGTTATAATATATATTTTTGTACTATCTGTTATAATATGATGTACTGTGTAATGTGTATTTAAGGTTGAATAAATTATATTATTATTAATATTGGTACTATACCTGAATGTATTTTAAATGGTTTACGTTACGTTACGTTTAAATTACGTTGCGTTTAACGCGTACAGCCATCTACAGTTGAACTTAGAAGAACTGACTTACGATGTGAGCTTGTGGCAACTATTTATATTAATAATATAAATCGGAAGAGTTTATTTGTTTGTTTGAAAGCGCTAATTTTAAAACTACTGGCCGAAATTTCATGTATATCTTTTTGTTGGTTAGTACATTTATCGAGGAATGCTACGACATCACGCTACGACCAGGAGCCGGGCAGTAATCAAAAAATGTTGTAAAGGCGAAATAATTTATAAAGTTTCTTGAGGACGTAGTCGCGTGCAACAGCTAGTAATGATATAACTATGAAGGTCTTACACGTGTAATTCTAATTTACAAGAGACATTTAATAATCCTATTGATCTGTCAAACAAGGTACAAATGCCATCAAAGATGAATGGAAATATTCGACTGTATCACCTTGGCGCTGCCTCAAAGTATGCATAATTCACGGTTCTGTTCATGAATAATCCTTTACAGCGAGGAACGGTGCCAAACGCGCCCTCATACAGCATCATAAACTATTTATTTGCCAGGATTATTGGCAGATTTATGGTTAATGTTTTTTGCTGGCCACCAGTAAATATAGACTGGATACGGCCTTTTTTCGACAGTCAAATATATTTTCTTTCATTCTCCGAAGGTAATATTTTTTTATTCTGAGTATAAATAAACAACACAAATTGCTTTTGGCTTTTACCGTATCTTTTGCTTAAATAGGATTTTAGTCAGATTTAGTAAGGTACCCTCAGTGTCGAGTGTTAAGCGCAAGTATTTTTTCGCATTCGACCGTGAACGCGTTTCGCGTTTACTAAAATTTTATATGGGAATTATGCAAGGCTACCTAGCGATTCTTACGATCATATGTAAGAAATTGAAAGAGTGCCAGTTGACGGACCTACGTCAATTGGTCGGAATGACAATTCTATGTAAGTTGCGTGATCTGCCGGCTGGGTTTGACATAACCCGACCAAATTACTTAGATCCACAATATGTATTTCTTTCAACTTCTCTAATTGTACAAGTCCCAAATAAAATCTTAGTAAAAGCGAAACGCGATTACGGTTGAATGTGAAAAAAAACAATTTTATAAAAAAGCGATAATAAATTTTAATTGTATTCACGATTAACCGACGCATGGATTATCTTTTCAGACAATCAGGTGATCAGCCTGCATTGTCTTAGTGAAATTTAGAAATCAGCATGTTTCCGACGCGGTAGTCGATCCCACGATCTCCGACTTCCGAGTCAAGAGATACGCTCAATAGACCGCGGGGACGTTAAGAGGAGACACTAGAGCAGTTTTTCCACAAACGTTGTCTCCTGTTTCCTCTCTGAGTATTGACGGTAGAGTTAAAAAAAAATTACTTCATATTAGCATGTCCCTGTTTAGTTTTTTTTTCATAATTTAATTATTAAAAGAGATATGAACGTTTAAAAACCTAAAAAAATTGCCAGATTTATGGCTGTGTTCAAACATCCAGAAAATAAAATTGGCTAAATTAAATAAAAAAGGGAATACATAAAGACAGCTTTCAAGCCTTTCTTTAATTTTTTAAGAAAAAAATACTTTCATCGGCAAAGTTTTGGAGGATCAATCAGGGGATAACGCGATAACGATGCAGTTGTCTCTATCGCGCTGTGCGGTCTCCACGGCTTATGGATAGAGACAGCAATAGATATTACAAATACCTATTTTTCATTTCTCTATCCGCTGGTCTACCCCCTTATGACGACACGTACCAATAAAGCTATCCGAGGCAGTAACATACGAATAGATGTTACGAAATTACCATTCTCGTAATAGCTTTGTACGTTATTAGATCAATTCTAGGTTAAGGTTATAGTGCTATTAGTATTGGCTTTTGTATTTTGCAATATGAATATTACATAGCTTTTAATATCATTACTGTATGGTTGTAAATCTATTAACAGCGCATTGGTGTAATTGAAGATGGGAATAAGTGTTAGAAGGGTCAAACAACAGACCATGTCAGGGGCAGTACTCCAAAACCGTTTAAAATTAAAATTGCCGGAAGAGAGCCATGCTTCGGCACGAATGGGCCGGCTTGACCGGAGCGATACGACGACCTCACAGGAAACTGTCGTGAAACGGCTTTGTGCAGGGTTTCATCCAGTGAGTGAGTTTGCCAGTGGCCGAACTTATCGAACACCTCTATTCCTATTTCCTATTCCCTCATAAAGGCATCACGTTGCCCGTCTGCTCGCCTGTCCCCTAACTATTACAGAAAAAAAGAAACATTCGAAATTCAAATAAATCGTAATGCGGCGTCCATTGTTACAGTAGAATTCGATCCAGTCAGCGACTGATCGAGTCTTCTGACCGCCCTAAATTCATCACCGACTTAAACCTCTTTCTATTCACTAGATAACTAGAGGTAGCATCCGAATACACAAAATAAGTGCCCCCTCCCGATCACCGCATCTTCGGCTGCAGCCCAATTAGCGTATAAGCTAATTAGGCCCTGGGCCCAGAGGGCTTAGCCAAGACCTAAACATTTTCGTTTCTTTATTTACTTATTTTTTATTTATTTAACAATTTATGATACACAAGATACATTTAAACATTACAATTTACATAGAAATGACGACACAAAGGACTGCTTATTTCTAAAGACATTTCTTACAGCAGCCATACGGAGAGTAATGGGATGTAAGAAACCAGATAGAGCGCGTGCACAATAAAAAAAAATACAATATAAAGTCATCTTAAAGTACAGATTATCTATATATATAAAAGAAAGTCGTGTTAGTTACACCACTTATAACTCAAGAACGGCAGAACAGATTTGGCTGA
>JAOTAV010022248.1:0-22638 GCA_026546445.1 Cyclargus thomasi
TTGAACATACATAAAAAAAAAAAAAATATCCACAGCCGAACATAATAACCTCCTCGTTTTTGGAAGTCGGTTAAAAACTAACTACTTTTTTGGCTTCTATATCGACCTGGGAAACATGTAGGGTAGGCCATACTCCAGACTAACAAAATTTTAAATTTATCAAATTAAACATTATTAGATAGACTTTATTAAATTCTTCAAATAACGTCATTATATGCATAGAATATTTTTTCCAGCAGAAATTAAGAAAATATATTTTTTTCAAACGAAGCTTATCAAACTTTTCTCGGAATGTGAACATGAAAATCTACCTGAGACTGTCAAGAAAAAACCGGAACTTATATACAGATTAATAAATTAAAATGAGAAAACACAAATTTAGTGTTGGTAATTTTAATTACATTTATGGTGGTAGCAGTTTTTATTGCTTAACCGGCTAATATCTAGCAAAGAAAAAAGCGGGCAAGTGGGACTTGCACACGCCTATGAAGGGTTCCGTAGCTGTGGCAAATAGTTAATATATTTATAAGTTTTTTTTTTTTTTTACTATGTAAGTTGATTAAATGGAAGATAAAGTGCGGTTTATATTATTATAATACACGGTAATGTAAATCATATATTTCTTAATTTTATTACTCCATTATTTTAGAAAGGGATCGGGAGTGGGATTTCAGATTCAGTCTCAACTACATATAGGGGATCCCCTTGAAATAATTACTATTATTTGTATAGAATCTTAATGCGGTTCTCATAAACACTTCTAAATAAATAAAAATAAATTAATAAACATTTATTTGGCATAATGTGACATTACACAGTGATTTAAACAGTATAGTGCCTGTAGTTTCGGAAAAAAAACTGGCAACACTTAGACAGACGTATAGACGTAACCCTAAAAAGTATACCAGCAAAAAGGCCATCGAAAACTTACACACATCAAGCCTAGCGCTTAATGGCATTATATCCATGGCGCTTCCAATATTATTCACAAAATAAAGGTGGAGGTCGACTGGCGCTCACTGGACCGTGACCCCTCGTGCCAGGGGGTCTTGCCGGGGAGTCAGGGGGAGTCCAGGGGGTCGTGAGGTAGGTTTAGGCTCTGAGCTGTTAATACCCAATCAAGCGAGCCGATGGAGGGGTCGTTTTATATAAGTTGTTTTGTTCTAATTAAGTTCACTTTAAAATAACTCTCACGTAACCGTTGCGAGGGTAAATTGAAGACATAAGAGTAGATAATTTAAAAACTGCCGCTTTTTTGTATTCAGATATACAGTCCTTGAGACCAACGAAGTAAATCAAAACCAAAAAAAAATGTTGATTCTATGAATAGCTAAATGGACTGTAAAAATTAAAAGATTTGTTAAAGAAAGATCGGAAAAAATAGGAAATCCTAGAAAAGATAATCTAAATAAGTTGCAAATGGAAGAATGACGGGTTATTCAAGCAACAAATCAACTTGATTTTTGGCAGTCTTTGTTGAAAGGATCTTATTTTATTTATGTTATTCAGGGGGCAAGTAAGCAGACAGATTACTTGATGGAAAGCAACTGTCGTCGCCCATGGATACTCGCGACGATCGAAGAGTCGCAAGTGCGTTGCCGACCTTTATGAGGAAGTAGGGAATGGGAATAGGGATAGGTGGATTAGGGAAGTTGGGCCACCAGTAAAGTCTCTCACTGAACGAAACACAGAACAACGTCATTTCACGCCAGTCGTTTGTGAGGCCGTGGTATCATTCCGTTCAAGTCAGCCTATTCGCCCACTGACACCCACAAAAAATATGTTGCAATATAGTCTTTTTGGCCGTGGAATAACATCATATTTTCAAAAGAAGCTCATAAGAATATTCGTTTACGTTTCACGCGACTTTCGAATTCCACAAAAAAAAAAACAAAATATTGTTTCTTTCTTTTCCGTGTCCATACCAAAGTAATTAATCTTTTGAACATTCTGTCTAAATACGTAAATTCCAAGTCGTGACGTCACAATCACGTGTTTAGGCTAAGAGCCTTGCCCAGTGTGGTTTCAGTTAGGTATTATGAATTCTACGTAGGTACATAAGATCTCTACTGTGCACTTGATACCTAAACCTCAATGGACCATGTACCTTAATGTATTGGTTTTTGGTATTACCATGGTCCTTGAGACCTAAGCTTTCCTTTTCATTCCATATATATTTATTTGTATTTATATGTATCCTAGTAGTTTGAGGAATCTTATCTTCTTTCGGTTGGAAACTAATAAAAAACAAACAATTTTTATGCTACGTCCTCTAGTGGTACTTAAAGCAACTATATAGCAGATCAGTGGCTTAAGCATGAAAAATGATTTCTATGAAGTTACAAGGAGTCTGGCAATAAAATGTTTTATAAAACATCTGGGGTCTAAGAGTCAGGCTACAAGCATTGGTGTTATGCGTTGCGTTTTCGCTGCGTCAACACTACGACGTTATTCATAATATATGTTCATGTCATGCCTCATTAGGTTAAGACTTATGTATAGGCTAGAGGGGTAAGTTTAACCTCTTATAAGTAAGTCAAAATGTTAGCCGCATTAGAAAAAAATATATGTTATAGAAACATCTTCATTCTTTCATTACTAGCGAGGACTTTTCCCTTAAGCTTATAGTTAATCAGACGAAAAATGAATCGTGGACATCGATTTTTTGTAAAAACCTGTATAAACTACATAACTAACCGGTTAAGTTGAACGATTTTATTATACTATACAATATAAGTAATACTATAATCCCTAATGAGGATTCTTGTTTCTTGTTTTTATTATTTGTATATTAATTATTTCCCGTTAGCAGGGGGAGACTTTTGAAACTCCGAATGTATGTTGGAGCGCTGTCGGAGCTCACATTGAGAACAATCGTGCGATGTCTTGCGTCGACGCAATCCAGCGCAAGGCACAAGTGAGGCCTGGCTCTTATGCCGTTAGTCCACCGCACGTCAACACTGTAAACGAGATTACTTTGGACCGATAATCTATAATTTTATTATCTAGGCTATAGGTTTAATTTTCTACCAATATTGGTCCAGCACCCATGTCATCACTGGTCTGTAGTGGCCTAGAGAAAAACGAAACTTAAAGACTATGTCGTATGGTGGCATTTTATCGGGCCGAAATTATCTCGACGGTGTGCTTGACGACAGGCCTAAGGCGGGTTTCTTTTGCGGCAAAAACGCGATAAACGCATTTCCTACCAACAATTATAGCAAAGTTTAATTAAATATAAAAAGTAATACGTTAATAGGTGTGGCGTATAATAGTAATTGATTTTACAGAGCGCTAACGAGTCACGTGACCTACTTGCTCGAGGGCCCCCGTCTAACAGTAATGAACGTATTATTATATACCCTAGAGTTTCTTAGAGGTGAAAAATGTGCCACGAAATATTTTATGACAAAAATTGAAAAACTTTCGTAGTCGTCTTGGACTCAGGGGTCGTAATCTGAAACCGTTGATTCATACGAACGAATTCGAATACTGTGAACTAAAACAGTGTCATACGTGAAATAACATACTACAGGTCCGTCCACAAAATGGACGGGTCATATGACCCCGCAGGAGATCTTTATAGGACGATAGAAGAGCATGAAACAATAAGATTTTGTTGTATGATTTCACTTGTAAGCTGTCCAACTGGGTGCTGGTGAGAAATCTAAAGTTCAGGTAGTCAGAAACTAGACTTTTGGTCATATAGTTTTGTACGGCATTGCGGAATAATAGATAAGAATCTTTATTTAATAATTACGAAACTGATGCCGTACAGAATCAAATGACTACTTTACCCTGGGAATTCTTAGAAAAAAAAATGCTGGCTTTGTGACGTACCATTTTTTACGGCACTGCGAGCTTTCTTTTGGTTGGTGGTTGGTGGTTGTGATTGATGGTTAACTTGCCAAACAAAAATATATGTCCAAAATATACTTTCTGGCTACCAAAAATTTAGATTTCTCACTAGCACCCACTTGAACAGCTTACAAGTGAAATCATACAACAAACTCTTACCGTTTTATATCTATCGTCCAATAAAGGTCTCCTGCGTGGTCATATGACCCATCCATTTTGTTAACAGGCCAGTAGTTTGTGACGTCGTTAGAATAGGATCAGTGGCGTAACTACAAGGTGGCAAGCCGGCAAAATGCCACGGGCCCCCATCTAGAAGGGCCCCACGATCAGCCCCCTTAGACAACTGGCAAGCGATTATTTTTTACAATAATCGCTTCACGTGTTTTTGTATTGGATTGAGATAGTGGAACGAAAACGAATTTTCCACGAGCCTCGAACGTTAAAGTTACGCCACTGAATAGGATAACAGCATTCAGTATAGTTCGAAGATTTAAATAAAAAAAATTGTTATTGCCATTAGGTTCATAACATTTTAATTATTTTATTTATTACAACACAGTTACAGACTATTGAGTAAGAAAGTTATAATAAATAACACTTACAACACATAGTATTGAGACTGAAACCCAATTACAACCATAACCACACATTTATGGTTAAGTAGTAATCTACTCTTAAAAGTAAAAAAGAAGTACAATTAGAACAAAGACAGAGACTTGCTTAAAACTAAACACTAAAAGTAATTGAAAATATCACCATACAAATTACTTAGTACGTAACAAAAAGAAAATCATATATGAGATAAAATGTTTACCTTGGCGCAAAAAAATGAAAATTGTAAAGCGAGAAAAAAAAAAAGGTATACGCGTCTTGAAATTTGTAATAAAAAAAAAGAAAATCACAGAATTTTATTTTTAATACTATATATTTAATAATATATAACGCACACATTCATTTAAATGCTAAGTCCTTGGCTAAATCACCCTTGAAAATGTTTGAGTTGCATTTAAAATATCTTTGTCTTGGCATATTTTGTTATACGTATTACATTTTATGTGTAACAGTGTCTTGGACATATTTTTTCAGCTTAGTGGTACGTTGAATAGCTGTTCCAAAAGAAGTGTTGATACTTTTCAAAGTTATACTATAAAATTTGTTACAAATCAAATCGAGTGTCAATAAAATAGATGATACGTAGAACATAAAACATTACAATAACATTTATTAGCTTTTGAACGAGACAATAATAATAAAATATTAATTCTACGTCACTAGCAGAATTGAGCCGTTAAAACTAAATTGAAAAGTCAAATAAAATATAATGGCGTAATGTTTTTGCATGTAAATCCGCATTTACTTTCAATGTCCATTTGCAAAATTATACATTCGTGTTATGAAATAACATAAAATTGACAATTTCCATAAAATGGTATCTGGTTTATCTGTTTTGTTTATTTGTACTCAATGCTATTCGCCGCGTGCTTGTCAAAATACGGCTGACAAAACGTAGTGATTGATATGTGGCTACCTGTTATTTAAAAAAGTATCAATTTATATGCCACCGTCCGCCGAATGTTCCTTTTTTGTCACCGTGCGCACCTACATTACACTTATAGCCTCCATAAACTACATAAACCGTAGCGGTTTGATGTTTACAGGTGTAGTGACCGGCTTTTAAATACTTTGACAGAGGTTACACGCACTGATATCAGTTCAGTCTACTAATCTAAGACTGACGCCGATTGATGCCTGAAAGTCTGTATTTATATATCTACGGCTTACATGATGGAAAGCAACCGCCATCGCCCATGGACATACGCGATATCCGAAGAGTCGCAAGTGCGTCGTTTATGAGGGAATAGGGAATGGGAATAGGGATAAGGAATTAGGGAAGTTTGGCCGCCGGTAAACTCACTCATTGAACGAAACACAACGTTTCACGCTAGTTTTCTGCGAGGCGGTATCACTCCGGGCGAGCAGGCCCATTCGTGCCAAAACATGGTTCTCCCACTTCCACAAAAAATGTCTCATTGGTACACGCCTTCACCGAGGTTAGAACCTGCACCCTCTCGAGTGCGAACTTAAGGTGTTACCCACTAGGCCACTGACGCTCTAAATATATATAAATATACTTTATAAATAAACACCAACACGAAATAATTATTGTCATTCTCTCGTCACCGAGCAGTGGCTTTACCATGGTTTTGAAACAATATTTTGTCGATACTCGATAGCGTGATACTCGAAATAACAGTGCCTCTAGCGGTCACTTACGGAATTAAAACTGCCAAACTAAAAATTTAACGTAGTTCGTAGTCGACAAAAACTATCCTTTAAACTCGTGGTAGACCTACAGATGTTCGTGTATCCTTGAGAGTTCGTTCCATCTTTGACAGTATTTTATCCGTTCACAATCGCTTTACATTGCCTGACGACAAATCATTAACACCATCGAAAAATAAAATCCTATCAAACTGGCCTCAAAATGGGGCAGTAGTCAGTTGTTTAAATCAAAGCTTAATTGTGAGTTTATTGAGCTCAAATTCAAAGCTTTTAACATTTGGCCATTGGAAAAGTAGTAATGGTAATTAAGTATGAATGAATTTAAACAATTTGTTTATAATTTTAAAGCAGTCGATCCATAAGAGATTATCATGTATGCTTAAACTCAGGGGACCAACAGCTAATAAAATCAGTAAAATAGAGTCTTCTCAATAACTTACTTAAGGTTGTTTACGCTAATGTCATACAAACAGCGCATTATAGCCTATTGTTCGTCTATTTCCTTTATGATACCTTCGTACAATCTATTTCTTTGTTTCCTCATGAGAGGCGTCGCTGTGATGCGAAGTCTTGATAAACATCCTTAAAGATAAAACTTGTCCGTTCTCTATTATTTACGAGTTACATAATATGGATGTAAATATTATGAACATAAAAGTGCCCTCGACAAATTATTTGTATTCATTCGATTATTTTCCCCACTTTTGAGCCTATGACTTTTAAGCGGCTAAATTTTTTAAAATATAATATAATAATTAATTTATATAAATGTAGTTATTGAATATTAGTGTTAATTTGTTATTGTACTAATAGGCTTATAATTAATGTATATTAACCCTAATATCTGTTACTGAACCTTAACAAATAAATATAAAAACATCAATTAAGTTGAAATTGCTTCATTATTCGATAGCTATATAATGACGCTACAAATAGATATAACTTATGCGACTTAACTAGGCACATGGTTTTGACAAAGTCATTTTGGAAAAATTAAAAAAAAACATGACAAAATGTCCAAAAACAACAAGAGAAAACTAGCCAATCGTTACCGATACAAGCATCAATATTTTAGCAGATTTTTTGTTGCTGTTTTTTGTAAATTAGTTATGTTTTTTTTCATCTTTCCAAAATTACTTTGTTAAGGTCATGTGCTTAGTTAAGTCGCACAGGTCACACTTACATCCACGCTAAACTTATAACACCCCTTTTTTGGTAAGGGGGCTAAAAATAGACTTTTTTTTTTCTCAAGACAGACTTAAGAAACAATATGCGATCATAAATTTATAAACCCTTAGTAAGCAAAAGAATTACAATATTGGGAAAATTGAAACAAAGTAACTTTATATACTTCGCCACCATTGCGTCTGACCTATCAGCAGGTAACAGATGTTACTTTGCTAGCATTTGTTGGTGCCGGCGCCAAAATATTGCATTCGGTTTCAAATATGTGTTGGTCTTTTCCTCTACTTTATTGATTAGAGAACACGTAAAATACAGAGTCACTGGCAAAATGAACACCAATGTAACCAAAAAATATTTCTCAAGGATAAATCCATCAAGCCGTTTTAAAACAATACACTAAGGGCCAGTTTCACCGCTTACTGTTAAAGTTTCTGTTAGTCTATCATAAACTTTTTTGACAGATTCTCGACGTCAAAACTGTCAAATAAAGTTGTATTTGTCAAATAAATATACTTTCTGTAAGCGGTGAAACAGGCCCTAAGAATAGTATCCGGCCAAAAAGATTGAACATCGACCCTTGGAAAAAGACATTCAGCTAATGTCAGCTTCGTAGAGCGTTGTCTCTGTCGCACACTACGTATGTGACGTTTTGTCAATCTTTGTTCAAATGCGATGAAGTGCGGTCACATTTAGTTCATAATATCTACAAAGAGCTGACAACACCCCTAATTTAGAAATTCTACTATGGCATATCTAGAAAAAGAAGTCATGGTAAAATTTATTTTAACTCAAATCAAAAGCCATCATTTATAGAAAAATTGGTTTATTTTATACACAGAACAATAAAAATTATACAAAAAACCAAGTCTTAATTATTGTAACAGTTTTTTATAGATACTGGACTGTTTATGTTACGTGTGACGGAAATAACGCTATACGCCGCCGAAATTAGCCGATTGCCTCTTTCCAAAGGTCGATGTGCAATATTTATTGCCGGGTAATGCATACAAGGTGTAACAAAAGTATGTGATAAAACTTTAAGAATCGCATGTGTCCCTGATATAGTGTAAAAGCAACGCTGAAAACAAAAAAAAAAATCCTGATTTGTATGACCAAGCGCCCGAGCGACATGAGATTGCCGATACAAATCAAAAAAAATATTTTCTCTTTCAGCACTGCTGCTTTGACAGTGAGCTCTATATCTGGGACTCTTTCGATGCTTAAAGTTTTATCACATACTTTTGTTACAACCTGTATACTCTAAAGACATAATATGATAACTTCTTAACGTAGTCTGTAGCTCTATCGTCAAACGGCACATTGAAATATTCGGACTCGACGAAATGTTGCCGTCCGTCTACGATAACGTTGTTTCAAGTTTGTAAGTGTAGGACGCATACCAATTCGTTTGTTTGCATCTCAAAACGGTTTCGCAGTACGGCTCAAGATAGAACACATTTAATATGACTAAAAACACATTTTGTTGCAGCGCTCCTAACGGGCACGTTAAAGACGATGCAGCGCGCGGCGTGTGATGATGAGCTGGTGTCGCTGTCCTGTCCCCGCGGAACCACCGTCAACATCCAGGTTGCGGAGTACGGGAAAGCCACCGCTGGAGCCCACAACTGCAAGCCCAGGGATGACCAGGTGCAGGTCGTTTCGGATGAGCAGTGCCTGTGGCCCACGGCTATGCAGGTAGGTCTGTTAGCTTTTAGACGTAACACCACAATCATGATGCATGGTAAGGCCGTCGCTTGAGTCCACAACTGCAAGCCCAGCGTCGACCGGTGTAAGACATTTTGAATGAGCAGGGTTTGTGGCCTACTGCCATGCAGGTAAAAGACTGTTGGCGCCTACATACGACACCATAATCTGGGTAGAGGACCATGGCAAAGCCAACTCTGGGACCATCAACTGTAAGCCCAGGAACGACTGGTGCAAGTCGTTTTGGAGCAGTGTTTATGGCCCATGGCTATGCAGGTAAGAGTCTCTTGTTCTCTGTATGCGACACCATCATCGAGGTAAAGGTGCATGACAAGGCCACTGCTGGAAGACTTTATGGTTAACGCCAATGCAGTCGAGAGAAGTAGGGCAAGAACACGGCAAGCGTTGGGTGTAGGCAGTTAAGACACTTCATTTTAGCTTGTATATACGGTAGATACTTCATACAGTTTTTATGCCCGTCATACTTTATAGGCAAGTTTAGCGAGTAGTATAAAAAAATATAGTACTAAAAATTTACTTTAATATACGTTTACTGACCATAATATGAAGAAAAGGATATTGTGGGATCGCCATGCCATTGGGCAAATTAATATTCAGTAGGCAGTGTTACCCAATTGGGTATCAGTATCAATGTACCTTTGAGGTTTATTCCTTGACGACTCTCAAACTAAGTGAAACGAGCCTGCGGTTTTACATTGATCTTGTACAATAGGATGTCCTTGTGTGATGCCTTAAAGGTTCTATAAATGAGGGTTATCAATAGAAGTGATTCTATCCAAAATGTATTATTTACTTACGAATATATATTTTAAACCAATATACTTCAAATGAAATTGTATAACCCTAATAGCCGTATGGCTTTTGTATAAAAGCTATCGTTATTAGGGGAGGACTACGGTTATGATCATATAATCCACATATTAATACGCGAGCGGAAAACTTTGTAACCCTTTTTAAGAAAGACGCGTAGATATAAAAGTATGGAATTTCTCCCAATTGTAGTTGATATGGAGGAAAAGCGTGGTATACCATTATTATTTCAAAATATGCTTTCATTTTACATATTTTTAATAAATAAAAAACTACGTACACTACAATATTTTGACATGACACGATATTTATACACAAAATACTTTTTTGTCAATGGTTGAAGTTTGTTTTTTTTTAATAAAATTTAATGACCTGTAACGAAACCTTTATGCCAAATTGAAGTATGTGATTAAATTGATAATAGATTATAGTTTTTAAAATAAAATTTATGGTCAAATTTCGACCACAGGGCGGTTTCTAGTATGAATAATTACTTATATTCACCCACACTTAAATGTTTGTTTGTCCTTCTTTGATGACTTGCTTTTTGGCAAAGACTTAGGTGAAGGCATAAGGGGGCAACGTAAGTTACTCTTGGCCTTAAAAAAATTGTTTTTCTAAAGGACGCTTACAAAACTACAGTCATAGCCCGTTTACGCGATTTCCTATATGATTCAGGTCCATGATCGCATCATCGACAGTCAATACAAAACAGAAAAATCAAAATTAAACTTCCCGATATATAGTTTGTAATAGTCCATTCTGTAACAAATAGGTACGTCTTAAAACTAATTTCAATACATGAGCAGCCCAATAACTGTAATACTTTTTGTATACGCAAAATTCGAATAACGCGATTCTGTCCAGAACGCATCCTTCGCGTAAAACGAGGTATGCCTGTACTGGTATTTTAAGATTGTGACGATAGCTGTAGGTACTGCCACATCACACATGATTTCGATGATGTCAAAAATCGTCCCTTGTTGCAGTACTCCCTGCTGCAGACTGTGGTGGAGGCGTGCCGCAAGAAGCCCCACTGCACGTTCAGCACCAAGTCGAAGCCGGGCACGGTGGACCCCTGCCCGCACACCAGGAAGTTCGTCGATGTCGCGTATAAGTGCCGACCGCGTGAGTATTTTGAGTACTATTTACCTAGTAGAAGTAAAATCGAGTTTCTGGCCAGTAACTGGTCAGTTTAATTATAAACTGCATAGTGGACTATCAGTGTCAGGTGGTTGTCAGTTTTACTATAAATAAAATAAAACACGATGACTGTGAAAATTTAGAGCTCTTAATTTAAGCTACCAGTATGACTAATACTTACCACTTGTGTGTAGGTAGCGCCATTTCTACTTTGTCTAGTTTTGCTGGCCAGTTACTATATTTAATCACTGGCCAGTCACTAGGTTAATTACAGTGAAATTTGGATGATTTCTACTAGGGCGTTTCTTACCGCTAGGTTAATCTAATCACCAGCCAGTCTACGTACACTAAGAAACCAAATTTGAGCATGCTGACAAATGTGCGATCACCTTTAGAACTAGAAATAGATTTAAACTCTGTTAGTTCTAAGATAATCCAGACTCTATGTAATTGAAACTTCATAATTTACTGTGAGTGTAACTCAATTTAGCTTATGGGGTCGTGGAGACCCATAAATAATATTCTCAATTACACGAACGCGACAGGAGAAAGTCTAAGAAGAGACGTTAAGAAGGCCATGGGTTTTGTCCTTGGTATAAGTGTGTTGATTATGAATAAGAGCGTAAAAACTAATATATGTTTTCATAATATTATTCACGTAGTCATTCGATATATTTTATTCTATGCTAATATTGCGAAGGTATTTCTGTCTGCTTGATGCTGAGCCAATTAAAAAAAATGGTTTGATAGTATTAACATTACCGGGAAAACGTTTCGGAAAGCTTAGAACCTGAAATATGCTGGGCTTCTGCCTTTGCGAAACAAAAAAAAAATGAAAGGAAAATTTATAATGTTTCGCGCAGTCACAGTCGCAGGCAAAAACTCTATATTATATATATTTCATCATAAAGATTGCCTTAGCTTAAGTCATAAATTTTTTCTTACTTTTTAAATGTGATTCTCATAATTTATATATTTTTGTTGTCTAAAACTTTTCAATGACTAACTAAATTCATAAACTTCATAAACTGAAGGGTTCTCTTCTCGTATACTCACTCATTGCCAAGGTGTGTACGTGGGGTCGTTTACGCACGTCGGGCAATAAATTAAATTTGTTAACACTATCAAAGACCTTTATAATGTACGACGTATAAATTGGACCTACGCGCTTAGAGGGTTAGCTTAATTCAATTCGCTGGATGCTATCTCTTTATTATGTAAATATTATATTAAATAAACATACAGGTGATATTTTCAGTCTCTTACGCAAGTCTTATTTGCATTAGAATAGGAGTTAAAACACTATGAGAGGTAGGTGTGGATTGTCTGAGAAATTGGTCAGTTCATTCAACCAGACTTAAACACACTAGTTTTTAGTAATATCCAAAATTAGTAAAAATTAGGTTTTTTCAAAAACGGAATGTTGATATCAAGGGCGTAGAATACCAATATTATTTTAAAATATGCTTTTATATTACATATTTTTAATAAATAAAACGCTACGTACACTACAATATTTTGACATGACACGATAATCATACACGCAATATTCTATTGTTTATGATTGACTTTTGTGTTTTTTTTAAATTAAATTTAATGGCCTGGTAACTAGACCTTTATGCCAAATTGGAGTCTGTGATTGATAGATTGCTTTAAATTATCATGGTCCAATTTCGACCACAGAGCAACCTTTAGTATAAATTAATTTTTAACCGACTTCCAAAAACGAGGAGGTTATATGTTTGGCTGTGGATATATATTTTTTTTTCACAGCTCCGCCGTTTGTAAAGCGATTTTCAAAATTTTTTCTTTTTTATATAGGGTATTGTTCCAAATAGGTTCACCAATAATATTCACCATGGTGGTGGCTGATGATGGGAACCATGAGTAATCGAGGGAACTCCTCAAAATTTGTATGGAAATAAAAGGTGATTTTGGTTTTCATAGAAGCGTCCCAAGTATATGTTACAAAAAAGTAAAAATTTGGTACCAAGGTATACCATGATTCCGAAGGTGCTGAGAGAACTCGTGATTCGTTACAGATACGATTTTGGGATTTTCGTCCTTGTTTTAAGAATTGTAAGCATATGCTACTACAATATAAAATTTATTCATAATCATCATCACTGCAATCACACCAGGCACCATTCATTATTTACCCCAGAACACCTTAAAAATTTATAAGATTTTGGTTAAGATAATTATAATTCATGATAAGTATCCTAATCGTTTAGCACTAAAAAGTGAGATTTTGTACCATCGTATACCTACCATGGTTCACAAGGTGCTAATGGAACTTCTTATTCCTTAATGATACAAGTTTGGAGATTTCGGCGTTGTTTTAAGAACCCAAAGCATACGCTACTAAGCACATTATATCAATCATCATCATCGTCATTGCTACTATAGCTTTATTCATCAACCATATTCCTTCGCTTGTCGAGCGAAATAAAAATAATAAAAAGAAAGATACCAGCTTACATGTCATAAACTGTCTAAATTTTTGACTGGTACCGAATTTGAAATTATCAAGAATGTGTACGGAAATAGGCTGATGCCTCACCGAATTTTGAAACAGGCGCTATAAAAGAATAAATATTATTTAATACTTTTTAGTTTCTTTTTATTATAATTTTTTGTTAAAATATACTTAAAATATACTCCTTCATGTCGTCATATTTGTTCCGTCTTAAATATTTGTTATTAAATTTTCCGAAGTGAGGAAAATGAAATGTTACATTATTAAAAAGGCTATAAAGAAATGAAAATCTAATTCCTCGAATCGGGCCTTCGAATTTCCTCTTGTACAAATTAATAGATTATTTTCGCCATAAACATTTTAGTACGCCTGTATTCATTCTACGAAAAATTTAATACTTTAAAAGGTTTTAGTTTTTAGGTTGAAAGGTTTCTAGGATTATAGGTTTTAATTCGTACCATGCTTCTATCTCAACGCAATATTATTGCAGCTTCGTTACTAGTTCGAAATAAAACATTTTTTATAAAACAGATTTAAATATACCTCAACTGAATGTGAAGAAACTGACTTACGTAATTATATTATAAAAACTGTATTTTAATTTCTTTATGTTAGACAAACCGCCATTGCCATCTGTCAAACTTGTAATAAAATTAAAGTAAAATCACAATAAATCCAAACAATAAGTCCTCCAACTATGGCCGTCACAGTTTTAATTTAATCGAGCCAAAGCACTTAAAGCTAGTTCAGTTTCTCCAGCCTCTATAGTATCTTATTTCAGTTGAATCAAAATGTTTAATAATAATAATTGATTAAAGAATCAGGGTTCTAGGTTTTGGGGTAAAATGTTTTTTACATTGCATTTTTATGCATACAAATAAATTATTCTTAAACATATTTATTTTAAATCTCTAGGGAGGACTTAAAAGCTACCGGTATATTATTTTGCATTTATTTATTCACAAACTTCATACTTAGGTGCAAACTTTGATCATAAAAATTCGATTATGAAAGTTTTAACTGAAAGAGTTTGTTGTGGTTGCAAAGTACTCAAAACATTATTAATAACCGAATTGGAAACGCTAAGTTACTTGACCACAAACTAAATTATTTGTTTGGTATTTATTTGTTATTTAAAAATGTACAATCAGAGAAGTTGTAACAGATACAGATCGTGGGTCTAAGTAATTTGGTCGGGTTATGTCAAACCCATCTGACAGATCACGGCTTCCATGGAATTGATATATTTCGACCAAATGACGTAGGTCCGTCAACTGGCTCTCTTTCAATTTCTTCTAATATACATGATGGTGTACATTGTACAATATATGGTGTCCATAATACCCCTGACAAACATTTTTTTAAAATATGCAACATAAAAATATATTAAGAATATTATAAAGCTAAAGAGTTTGTTTGTTTGAACTCTCAGAAATTTTTCAGGAACAACTAGCCTTAGTTGAAAATTTTTTTTCATGTTGGTTTGTCCATTTATCGAGAAAGGCTATAGGCTATATAACATCACGCTACAACCAATAGGAGTCGAGCAGTAGTCAAAAAATGTTGTAAAAACGTGATAATTTGTAAAGTTTTCATAACTTGGTTTGCTTTTTTTTATTTATTCGTCTTATGAATTAGGATATTTGCACATAATTCATTTGTAATAAGAACATTTTTTTTTAATTGCTTCATTCATCCGTTAAACTCTGGATACCACAGGTAGACGACCACACCCAGATACACACACATAGACAGTAACCAATATTTTATATATCCAATCAAATAATACAATAACATATTGCTTATGACTCCCTCATAAAACGTCAGCCGAACACAGCCATAAAATTGATATGAAATAAAATCTCGAGCCCCACGTTGGGCGCCATCAAATAAAGGGGGTTATTCACTAATCGCGTGGCAATGGTTTTATGAGGGGCGAGTGTATGATGTGATTTATGCCTTATTAGCGGACAGGTCAGTGGCCGGGTGCGCCAGGGTGCGGTGTGGGTGCGGCTCTCATTATTTTAGTACTTAGTGCAAACTGGCGACTATACGAACTACAAAGAAGGGAATGTTCACAGCGCAAGTGTTGTTGCTTTGTTTGGTTGGTTAATTAAGGATTCTGAAATATTGGATTATTTAATGTTAAACTATGTTTTAATTTTTTAAATATGAATACCTACTTCCTGTGACATTTTTATTATATTAATTGTATTTTTCTGGTACTATTTTGTCACAAATCGATAACAATAATAATTATTTTAATGTAAAATTTTGTACTATAACATATTTTTAGTCTATTTTATTCAAGAGATTGCTAATGATTATTCCTGTAATTCAAGTTTACTTTGGTTACTAACTACATGATGACATGAAAATTACAAACATCACAATAACAATCGCACGTCTGCTCTGTCCAAGCACAAAAGGTAGTTTCATAAAATGCTCGCACTAATTGATTAATGAACACTACAGGCTTTTACCGTATTGACGGTTTTGAATTTCGAACAAGGGTTGAAAGGGTTGAAAGCTTCCTGTTTTACTTGAAATTAATACGACTCATTTGTAGCTGTTTGCTCTCAAACTATACAGTGGCCTAAGTGTTCTATACTTTTGATGGACCTTAATTGAATTAATCTTACGCTACATTGCTTTTAAAAAGTTGTTTTTTATGTACCTGTAAGCAGCGATATTGTAATATTATACGTAATGTAACATTATGAAATGACGAACAAAGGAAATTTTAATAAATTAAATTATTACATACATGAGAAAGCTATTTCTGTATTTTCATATTATATAGTTCATATATTTTAAATGTTTCATCAGACTCTTGGTAATATAATATGCGTCCTTTGTGTCTGTATGGGACTTTAATGAACGAAATTGCACTTCGCACAAAAGTTGATGGGCGCATTAACAGTTTTTCTCTTTAAATATCAATAAAATACTGTAAAATGTATGTAGAGTAGTTAAAGTTAATTTTCAATAGGCTCCTCGTAGTTTAATACTAATTATTTAAAGTTCGAACAACTTAAATACTAATTAAGCGCCATTAATTACATTTCTAAAGTGTTAACATTATAGAGTCTATTTTGACAAAATTCGTGTTGACGATTGCTTTTGTTCTGAGGATTAGGGCGTTCTCAAACGTAACTTTTCGTATTAAGTTTCCGGATTCGTTTTCCGAGTTCGGACAACAGAATGTATTGAATGCGGAATTCGTTTCGTACGGGGAAAAGTAAACGTGTGCACTAGCTAATGTATTTTTATTGATTCGTGAGAAAAACAAATTCGGAAACCTAATACGGAAATCAAAAGTTTACGGACGGCCTAAATATATAAGCGGAACATGAATTTTGTCTAAATAGAGTCTATAATAAAGGTAATACGCCTTGAAATAGAACCTGTTTTAGGCTTTACTTTTTTTTTATAGACGGTCGGCGGCAATTATTAGTAAAAATAAATTCTATATTTCTGTTGTAATGTACTTTTGTACCAAACTTTCAAATCGGCTAAATGTTTTCGATGTGAAGTAGTTAATACCATTTATGAAAATTACTTTTAAATTGAAAACGAAATGTTAATTCATAATATCACAAGCAGAAATAAAAGTGCTTAAATTTTTTACTTCTAATCAATAAATTTACAAGATTTGCCATACTTCGGCATGAAAACTGGCGTGAAACGGCGTCGTTCTGTGTTTCGTTTAGCGAGTGAGTTTACCGATGGCCTAACTTCCCTTATCCCCTATTCTCATTCCCTATCCCCCCAATATGATCGGAAACGCACTTGGAACTCTTCAGATGTCACGAGTGCCCATGAGCGACGGCAGTTGCTTTACATCAGGTAGCCCGTCAACTCGCTTGCCCCCTAAATATAAAAAAAAGATGTATTGATGAAAAACACTAAGTTCCTTTTTCGAGATTTTCCTGCAATTCCCGAATGAAAAATAACCTAGCTAGAGATTGGATCATAAAATACTAGGAAACCAAACGGACGAATCCGTCTGATTTGAAATGGTACGCGCAGCTGATTTGATCTGCACTAACATCGTAAAGGTGATCGCTCATCCGCCAGAAGTCCAGCACCGTATGCAGCGCGGACGTCGCTGAAATATGTGCGATCACCTTTAAAATGTCTAGTTTTTGGGCTATTTGCAGGGCGCGTTGTAGGTGCGCGCTACACGCACGGTGGCAATAAAAGGAACATTCGAAGGCCTGAGGCAAAAATTGACAGGCGGCTATTTGATATCTCAAAATACTTATTTATATCTGCCATATTTTGATATGAACCCGAATGCGCCGTATTTCTTAATAGCCTTATTTATTTACTAGCAAACAAGCGCAGATTTTAATAGGCTCGTTTTTTTTTTTAAATATGTTTTAAAATAAATTTTTTGATTTCTCTTTCGTGTATCCAATGATATGGATACTTACTCAATCCATTTAGTTTATCTTTACAGTTGCAAATCTCACCTCATAGATGGCGTTAGTGGTACAATATATTTTTATTATTTTGTATAATATTATCACTATTTCATTTTAAACACATCTTCGGGGTCGCTTTGCTCGCCAAGCTGAATTAAAAATGTAGGGATCTTAATATTAAAAATCCAAACTCTTCGAGGGCAAATCCGCGTATAAAAGCTAGCTATTTCTTATTCTCATAAGAAATAAACATTGAATTTACTAAATGCGTTGCGCTAAAAATCGTTAATCGCAAGGTAGCCGTACATTTAGAAAGTATCCCATGTCCTTCTCCAGGACTCAGAGTATCTCTCTGGTTTGGGCGTGAAGATGCAGACAGACTGACAAAAATACGGACACACTTTCGCATTTATAATAATTATAAGTAGTAGTAAAGTGTGGATTTTTCAATATTAAGAACCTTTCTCGCTTTCAAAATTCCCGCATAAAGATCTAAATTAGTGTACCTTCCAGACGAGTTCCGGAGCCAGACGGCGTGCGAGGACGAGGTGATCCGTCTGAGCTGCAACCCTCACTCGCGCGTGGTCATCTTCGACGCCATGTACGGCCGGAAGGCGTACGAGTCGATCATATGCCCGCAGACGCAGGGAGTCGCTGATGAGAGTGAGTTGTGCCTTAACTTTATAGCTTTTCGCGTGGTTTTGCTTGCGTATTCGAAAGTTGCTAAAAATACGGATTATATTCTTGTCAGCGTAACTTAGTCTACGGCGAGGTCATCATGTAGATTGATTGCTTTGTTTTGGCATGAGGGAAAGACAAAGAAACATTTTTCGCATTTATAATATTAGTATTTATCAAATTATGGTACGGATAATGCGTCACTTGATAGAATATTGTTGGTACTGGAGTGGAGTCTACCAACATCGACCAATTGACTCTGCGTAGCAATTTCAAGTTTACTATACACTCTAGGGCAAAATGAACAAAGAAAAGTTGCCCGTAACAAGTAAGGATACATTGTTCCTGGTGAAGTAGCTTGGTCTGTGGCTTGTAATAAGTTGCAACCGACCTGAAGTACTCTCAAAAAGGAATTATACGTCATTATGTAGTTGAAGTCTTGCGCCTCAAAAGGAAGGCTCTAAAATGTTATATGTTAATTAAAAGTGGAGTAGACACAGAAAAGCTAAGTGCTTAAACACTAAAACACTAAAGTCCACTCAGCTAGGCGGGAATATTTTTGAATTTCTAAAGCGAAAGAATACAAAGAGGAGTTTTTCTACAGTTTTAAAGTTATCTTCTGAGGTGCAATGGTGGATGTAAAAATTGATTTATCTATATAATTGTCACATAGTGAAATAAAATATTGATAGAAACATAAATATATCATAATAATATCTATGGACTCTTCACACCACGTCAGTCTGGCCCAGTGGTAAGTATACGAGGGACCTGAGGACTACGGAAATATATTTAATACTTTTTATACAATACGTATATTTAAGATTTTTATGATATAATACACATATTTATTACACACCCAAGACCCAGGACAACATTGAAAATCTTTTGACCCGTCAGCGGGATTCGAACCCGCGACCTCTGACTTAAGCTACTAACGCGCTTACAAACTGAGCCACAGAGGTCGTCAAATATAGATAATGAACAACAATTTCCCACACATTTAAAGCTTCACACAGACGTTATACAAATAAAATATTTCTAGCCTATGTTCTAATCCAAAGCTGCTCAATTTCATACCCGCGGGAAATACAGTGAACCGGGTAAGAATTTAAAGTATCCCGAGCAAACACTGTAATGTTATTGTTAGAGATATATTTTATTGGGCTTCCTGAGAGTGCCTCCCTAAAATAAGTAATGCCACTTGATCGATCTATTAACGACTGATTTTAGGCCTAACAATCGAGCATAGGATTAAAAGAGCGGAAATGTTATTGGTTTTGCTCTGAAAGAAAATGCGCCCAAAGCCACTGACTGCGCTCTGATTGGTCCGAAGTATCGTAATACGTACACAAAGGTCTGTTACTGTTTTAGTGCGAGCGTTAGTTGGTTGACGGTTAATTTATCAGTGCCAAAACATTGATAAGTTTCGGCCACGGATGGCTCACATTACTTCTCTATTGGTTATAACTTACATGCTTGATAGGCCTGTCTCTTCATAAGATCGAGCAGCTTCGTATAACGTTCTTTATAAAGACAAATCAAAAACCAACTTTAATGTCAGTATTTTCTTAATACAACACTTTTATAATACACTTTCACATTCACAACATATTATCAAGAGGTTTTCACATGTCTTTAAGGTTTCGTATTCGAATCCTATAGTTTTATATTTCAGTCATCTAAATAGAATAACGTATTGAAAGATAATTCTCAAAAATTGTTCCGGTAAAATTGCAAATGCTTTGAAATTATGCAGTCATTATCTTAAACGTGGCTAACTTAGGCAGAAAAGATATTTCGCCAAACGGAACCAATAGGGAATATGCATGAATTTTTATTATTTAATGAAATAAATCTTACGTTATTGAAAAACGATATAGTCGAATCAGTTTTTTGATAAAATTGAAAACAACAAAGTAACAAGCCTTTAAACTAATCAGTTAGAAAGAGAGATCCGATATTAATTGTGACGTCAAATTCCATAAGCTGCATACAAAGTACAAAGTTAATTACGTTTTAAGAGAAAGAGATGGGTAGAAAACTTATATCGCTAATATCTTAGTTATTTATCAACAGAATTCAGAGATTGTTTGTCATTCTGTATATCTTTTAACCCACTATCGTAATAATTTGCATTCAATAAATTTGATTTTACACGCATGTTCCCTATTATTTGACACAGTTCCCTTTCTATAGCATAGTATTTCGATGGCTCCCTTCTATGAATTTCAATATAAGCTATCGCAAAGCGGCAACTTGGATGACTTCTCTAGCGCTTTGGCCATAAAATCTAAGGTTACGGTTTCCACAGCTCCTTCGAACTAAGCCCGAACTCGCTTTGAATGAAAACGGAGACATGATGATGTCAACAAACAAACGCTGTTGCCGTTTGTTTAGAACTTGAAGTAAAAAAATATCCCAAATAACTGAAAGATTAAGCAATTTCAACGAATGATTAATAGATTTTTAAAAGGGGTTGGGTTCAAAATTTTCAATGTTCCTTTCCTTGAACAAGATTTACGTCACAACAAGATTTAAGACTCAGGCAGTGACTGCTTTCAATCATATTAAGACTTTTTCATTTATATATCCTTATCTTGTATAGTTACATGCTGGAATAAATAGACACTCCTATTATTCGTGCAATTGTCTGTATGTGGCCTCTTCAGTATTAACGCCCAAATCATTGAACCGATTTTGCTGGCACGAAGATACTTTGAGAGCAAAGGATACCCTTATAATGCTACAAAAACATTTTAGCGCGACAGGGTTGCAGTCGCCATCTAATATGCATCCATCCATCTATAATAATAAGAGTAGGAAAGTGTGTTTGTTTCTTTGTCCTTTATTCACGCCCTAGCGAAGCAACCAATCGCCTTAATTTTTGGCAATGACTCATTCGAAGGGATGGAGAGTATTATATAGGCGTCGTATCGTTTTTTTGTCTTGAGAAACGCGAGTCAAGCTGCGAGCAATAGCTATTACTGTAAATACTTATATTAGTCAGTTGGTATGGATGTTTATGATTTTTCGATGTTTTACGTAACCACGCACTTGGCAACGTAGCGAAGCGTAATACAAGACGATCAATCAAACTAATGATCAAATCATCTTTGTGCGTCGATGCGAATTTGGCAGACACATGACACGTGATGGTTCAACCGGTAATTTACTTGAGGGACTCATGCCTAGGATACACGATGCCAACTTTTCAAGCCAGGATTGCTAGCTGATACTGGCTTGTCAACGAATTAAATGACAAGATTACTCGCTCAAAAATAAAGCAAGTTTTTGTCTTTTCTCCGGTATTGAAAAACTGGCATCAGAGAACAGAATTATACTATAGCAAGTCACCAAAAATTTGTAATGTACATATAAACACCGACAATCGCTGTCTTAGACACGACTTCAACTGGACGTCAGGAAACTAAAATGCAACCATACTATCTTTAAAGGTAGATTTTGATCTACCCTTAAAGATGCACTCTTTTCCCGAATGTTTGCGGCTCTCAATGGCTCGAAAATATTGCTGGCAATCGTTATATCCACAGTTTTTCTAAAATAGCAAAATAGCAAAATGGTACGATAAAGAACATGAGTTGCACCTGCAACTCTTCCCAAGTATCGGTTATTGGTTATCTGGTTACCGTCAGGGCAAGCTTTAGTCCTATCAAGATGTGTCAGGTGCTCCTTTATATGGACAGCGGTCCCCTCCTTCTAACGCCGCTGCTGGTTCCTGTTTCTTCGTTTTTCGGGGTAATAAAAATTTGAATGGCGTCATAAAGATTCTGTTTCAGCGTGTACGGCACAGTACGCCGTGGAGACTGTAATGCAACTGTGCCACGGCAAGCGGCGCTGCCAGGTCGTCGCCAACAGCAAGACCTTCGGCGCCCCCTGCCGACCGGAGACCAAGAGCTACCTTAAAGTGGTCTACACTTGCGGTGAGTATAATATCTCATGGTACAAAAAAATAAAAATATATTTATTAAACATAGGTACAAAGAACAAAACACAGCCAGAAAATTACAACAAGACAAAGTAACA
>JAOTAV010022257.1:0-22637 GCA_026546445.1 Cyclargus thomasi
GTCTATGCTTTGTTGTATTATTATACTTCCGAAAAGATTTTTCCTGTATACGAAATTTTGTATGGATCTATAAGTCTATAAAATATTTGGTCCATGGAGCCTTTCTCCATAGACCAACTATTTTATAGACAAGACTAGGTGTCTTGTCTATAAAATAGTTGGTCTATTTCAATGACTTCCTGTCTATCTCGCAGCCAGTGTGTACCTGAATGATTGTAAATTCTGTAGTCACTTTCAGCTTATCATTAGACCACCACGTGAATTTGGCATTCTCGATGCTTTTAACTAACACAAACATCCGTTCGATGATTTTTGTCTAAATGCCAAATGTATCATGTCGCTTTTTAATTATTTCGTTTAGGACCGCTATTAATGGAACGATAAATAGTTTTAAAATTAAAGAATAGACAGCTATATTCATAGCGTCTAATGTTAGGTTCGTCTCATATTGTCCAAATGGTGACCAGCTTAACCTGTCTATGTCCTATGGATGTGGCTTATTAGCGCTCTGAGTCTATTCATCGAAGGAAGGCGTGCGCTCCATATAGCCAAAGAAATAAGAGCGACAGAACCCAAAATCAACTTGATACCTCGTTCTTCAAAGGAGACACTAGGGTAGTTTTTCCATACAAACGCTGTTTACTGTTTTCTCCCTGACTAATGCCGGTAAAGTTATATTTTTTTTAATAAATATTAATGACCACTGTTATAATGTCCCTATGTAATTTTTTCATAATTTAATTATTAAAAGATATATGAACGTAAAAAACCTTAAAAAATGGCTAGATTTTTCGTTACGTTCACACATTCAGAAAACAAATTTGGCTATATTATATAAAAAAAGGAAAACACAGGCACACAGTTTAAGCCTTTCTCTCATTTTTTATGGAAAAAATACTTAAATCGGTAAAATTTTGGAGGAGGAAGCAGGGGTCAACGCATCGTTGATTTCCTGTTCTCTTAAAGGAGTTTTTCAATCCAAGATGCAGTTGTCTCGCGCTCGCACCCCGGTTTGTGGTTAGAGACAGCGATAGATATTACAAATACCTTTTTCTGATTTCTCTAACCTCTGGTGTATCTTCTTAAACAGGAAAAAAAGTAGCTTTAGTTTGAGCAGTAGTTGTTTCTTAGTTCTCCGCTCCTCAAATAAAGCACGACTCCTCCCCCCTCAAAGTTCCAGTCAAGTCTTTTCATATCCAGGTTATTTTATTTTGGAACACTCTACCTTCGAAAATCAGGTTATGCCCAACCAGAGACACATTTAAGCGTAGACTCCAATTCCTGTATTTGAAAAAATTTGCAGAATCGTAGTTATTGTTAATTATAGGTATGTATATAAATTATCATCATCATATGTATATTATTCAATTATATATGTGTTTAATTTAATTTATCGTATTACTAGTATGTAAATGTAATATGTAAAATAAGATCTTATGTATTATTATATATGCTTAAAATTTTTTTTCTATAAATATGTTTATTTAAGTTTTTTAAAAGAGTTTGGTTTATTTTATATTCTCAACTATAAGCACCTGTAATAGTAATTTTGTCTCTGCTACCACCCTATAGTTGACTGGTAGAGAATGCCCGACATTAAGTCCGCCATTGTACACTGTGCAAAAAGTATAAAATAAAATAAACGGTACTAAGTAGCATGAAGCTCAGGGACGTTCTTCGGTAATAATGTGACCTACTCCAGACGACAACAACAAACGACCTAATGGAATTTAAGTGAAATTTGGTATACTGATGACTTTGATTGAAAAATACATTGTTGCGAATGAATTATCCAGTTATATGAAAATTTGTGAATGACATATTTCTACACGGGCAAACCTGGGTAAAAGCTGGTGCTAGTTACATAAACCACCAACTCTATTATCGAGTGCATTAGTGATCTATTAGGGATCAAATGAAGTGCCGGAACAGCTGTGAGGTCAATGACCGATAATTTGCGGTCAGTCGAGGGAGATAATTAGCTTAAGCAAACTGCCAATATGGATATATGTCACCAATTACATATGACATCGTCATTATTAAATATCACTTTTACTATAACGCAAATTGCTACATCTTGAAAATGGGGGACCACCTTAAAAATGTATTAACTTATTATTAATTTCTTTTTTTTAATCTTCATGCGGTTCAAAGAACAATCACTATAGTTGCCAAGATTTAATTGGATAGTTCTCATAGTTCCGAAATAAAGAGGCTATGTAACACGGAGAGATAGACATGACGAATCCACGAACATGTTTTTGAAACGATATATTTTGGTCTTTGATCAAATATTATAAATATTTACCGGCAAAACCGCGCTTAAGCGCTATTCCGCTCCCAGTCGATCCGAGACCGCGATTTTAACTTTTCTACGATTGTAAGCGTTAACTCATTAAGTTAAGTTTAATTTTTCAATACACTTGATTTTGATTTGAGTTGTTTTGTGTCAAATTGTCTTGGTGACATTATTTTATTCAATTTTGAAGGGATCTGTGCGCCTTTTCAATATTTGATCGAAGCTTTATGTGATGAAAGGATAAAAAAAAACAAAATACCGGCTTTTTTTACTTAATACTGAATCTGAAACATCCCTGTCGCAATATTACGTTCGTAACTTCATAATATTATTATGTCCCTCATACTAGCCTGGCGCTGTATTAATTGCAATTTGAGCTTTAACAGTTATCCAATAGGATTTGGAATGGCTTGCAGTAGGCGTATCGTGACTTATCACGTCTGGGAGAATATCCACATTTAATTGAGCTATACCATAAACCACATATATCGATGTTTTCACCTAATTATATATTTCGATTATAGCATTTTTAGGGATTGTTTCACCGCATACAGATAGTTTATCTACAACTTTATTTGACAGATCTATGGAGCATCTGTCAAAAAAGTTGGGGATAGCCTAACTGAAACTGTATCAGTTAGCGGTGAAACAGGCATTTAGACTTTTTACTCTTTATTAAAACTTAGGGAACTTACACTACGTTCACGTTGCATACAAAATCAACGTGTTTCACGATTTATCAAAATATCTGAATAACTGTTCCCACTCATCTCGAAGATATACGCATTGTAATTAAAAATAAATGCTTAGTGATTAGTGCTTAGTGGCCTAAGGGTATTTTTTTTATCTCGCCTTAGCGAGCATCTTTGTCCTAAAGAGAACCCGTATGCGAAATTTAACTTGTAACACTTTCTATGATTTTGCTGTGATAAATAAATGAGTGAGTTTAATAAAAATATTGAAGCTATAATTTCAATTATCGCGACGCCAGCAGAATACCTTTTTAATGTGAATTATACTATTCATACGTATTCAGAATAATATGACTTATTCAGAGAAATTAACGTGAAAGATCCCTATTCATATCTTTGTGAAGCTACGAAAATGGGAAAATGATTACTGATGACCAATTTCCGATCCGTGTTAAGATTGAATGGGGACAATATGTATTCATACGAGCTGCCATAATCTTTCTCGGTCATGAAAAGGGTACGTACCCAGAACCACCTCGTCAGTCACCAGCCATTCATCTGAAAGGCAAAAGTTTGGGAATCTATTGTTCTGGTGTTAATATAAACAGTTTATTTTAAAATGTATATATTTTTTAATAAGTAATTTAATTTCCCGCAACGATCTTCGAAGACACACTTCTGTATTTTCCGGGTTAAAACTTTGAAAGAGTTATCCTGTTTGTTAATTGATTTTTAAGTTTACTATAGACGTTAGTTAGTTCTTGAATAGATAAAAAACTTTTTCGTGCTAGCTTTAATCAATAATTAGCTAGCTTAAATTAAAAATAACATTTTCGGTACAATTATTCCAATCCAGCACTAGATGGTTATAACTAACACTCCAAAAACTTGAAATAGGAAACGTTTTTTAAAACAGATGTGTGTGTTAACTTGTGTCGGTGTGTGGTTAAGACGTTTTAAAATCCAGAACCACCTCAATAGATTCAAAGGCAATTTTATATAATCACAAATAAACACCGGGGTAAAACCTTCCGGAGTCCGGACACTTTCGTAAATAAGTATGTCTCTTTTTATAACCCAAACTTTTTCTTCTCGTAAAGCCTAAGATAGTAGCAAGGTCACAAAGAAAATGAAGCAGAAAACGTATGTCCTACGTGACCAATAAAACGACTTTAATGGAACTCCTTGGGTGGGTGTAACGTAAGTACAGAACAAATGAAATACCGAATCACAGCTCCGAGTAAGACCGATTTTATGTAACAACTAAAGGATTTTAATTAAAACCCGATTCTTTTCAAAATCTGTTAACTGCTCAAATTAAGTAACGGATTGAATGACGAACGGAATAGCGGAGTAAATAATTTTTGGACGAAATAATAAGAATCAGAAAATATAGCATGAAGTAATGATTTTTTTAAAAATACAGTTTGAACAACACAAATCACAACATTTTTTCTTTTAGTAACCCAGCTATCTCGATATCTCCATTCTCCACATACGGTCACTATTTATTATTTTTCTTATTATAATATTAATTACTGGATTTCGGTTGTCGTGCATGAATCATATGCCCTCACCTATCCATAAAAAATTTCAACAGATACTAAGCAAACTTTCACATTTTCAAATCTCTCTAAAATTAGTTAATTTTTAATATATAAAGCTAATTGTATTTGAATTCATCACTCAGAGTAAGGTTGTTCATTGTTCAAGCATTAGGCTCTACGTTAGCCCTTTAATTACAAAGTCCACAAAGGATCTGTTGATTTTGTACTGTCCCTTACCTTTTACATGCTAATAGGTAGACTAGAGTTTATGTTTTGAATTTACGGGATTGAAAACTTCAATAGAATTAACTTGCTTTACGACTCATCAAATGATATATAAACTATTATAAATATATTTGAAATATTCAGTAAAAAAATATTTTAAATTAAACAAAGCAAATAATAAGAAATTATAACATGCAAAAAAAGTAATTTTTGTAACAATGAACATAACAAATTGTGGCAAAATTTTGAAGGATACAACGTTCGCATTAATTAGTCCAATGCTAATTTAAATTTTATATCAATATTTTCCTCTCTTTTCTTTATTAAACTTTATTAAAAGATCACTCTTATTAAGGTTCTAGTCATTAATTTTACGCTTATCAAAATTGTTGCTTGAAGTATTTGTTGGAAATTAACTAATTATTTATCATTTGCAATTTTCCATAAACGAGAATTATTCGTTTATATTACCAAATCAATGCTAATTAGCATTTATCGAAACGGCACGTTGTTGTTACGGAAATAATTTGATTGGAATTCCATCAAAAATGCAAAGAGATTCTCGATGGGAATCCATCAACTGAAAGCAAATCAAATAACGTATTGATTATATCATACACACGAAATTTGATTCCGAGGAGACAATGTGTTTCGCTTCAATGATTTTTTAATACAATTCTTCTTCTGCAGATGGCGAAGGCGCGGCCGTATATCGAGTTATCGGAGTGGATATAAAATGAAAATCGCAGCATCCGCACGCTACGACGAATCATCATACGAATCGATAAAATGGCGCTCAAGAATTCCATATCCACCCTCGCGATAGTATTAATATGCAATCTCTGTATCAGCGGCCACAAGACGCTCACGAACAACCAAAACTTAAATTTAGATAGAAACATAGAGAACAATTTTCAAATTAAAGATAAATTTACATACGACAGATACAAAAGAAACGTGAACGCAACGAACGACTTGCTGCATGACGTGAACTATGGGGCAAGAAACAACGTAGATAAGTATTTATTCGACAAAGACAAGATGGTGGCGAACAGATCAGAGGAGGTGGAAGCCACGACCGAATACTACGGGTATAATTCTACCGAAGACGACTGCGTCGGTGACAGAGAATATTGCAACATGACCAGAGAAGAATATTTTGAAATGCTAGATGAATACATTTACCCACAAAAGTTTGAATGGGTCCTGATAGGGACTCACGCTATAGTCTTCGTGATAGGCTTGATAGGGAACGCACTAGTTTGTACGGCGGTATACAGAAACCATTCCATGAGGACGGTGACTAACTACTTCATAGTGAATCTCGCAGTTGCGGACTTTATGGTGATATTAATATGTTTGCCACCGACAGTGCTGTGGGATGTGACGGAAACGTGGTTTTTTGGTGAAGCAATGTGCAGAATCGTCTTATACTTTCAGGTAAGTTTGTTAACCGTAATTTAGGGTTCGTTTCACCATTTCCTGATATCTTTGACAGATGAAGGATAAGATGTGGTTAGCCTATCAGACAATTATCTTCAGCGGCTGCTAAAGTGTTCTGGTCACTTTAGGCTAATCATCAATCTAAGCTCTTTTTAACTTACTAGATTCAAAATTCATGAGAAAACACTATTTCAGCGCCACGGGCCCTCCTGATCCTCGCGCCCTAATCTGCAGCCTATTTAGTCTAAGGGTTAATCATATCCTACTCGGTAGGAAGTGGTGCAGCAGGCCCTTCCTTTTATATTCAAACTAGCTTTTTCTCGCGGCTTCGCTCGTTTTAAAACTATTTTCATACAAATTTTTAACCCCTATTTCACCCTCTGGAAGTAAAATTTCATGAAACGCTTAAACACGTAATTATTTTTTTTTAATCAGCAGCTCAGAAACAAAATTTTAGGTCTCTAACTTAATGAATGATGAACTTTCGTAGAGAAATTTATAGAAACTATAAACCCCTTTTCACCCTCTTAGGGGTAGAATTTTAAGAAGTGCTTAAACACGTATTTATTTATTTTGTATCAGTAGCTCAGAAATAAAATTTCATGTCTTTATCTGAACAAATGACGAACTTTCATACAAATTTTCAACCCCTATTTCACCCCCTTATGGGTATTATTTTTAAAATTTCTTTCTTAGCGGGTGTCTACCCAGTAAAACAATCCTACTCACCAAATTTAATGGCTGTAGCTTCAACGGTTTTTGCTCTGCGAATATGAATCAGTCAGTTAGTGAGGACTTGTTGTTTTATATATAGATTTGGCGCTCTAAAAAATTTTTTGAAAATTTCCTTGATTCACTGACAAACATCCAAACAAACGAATTTTCACATTTATAATACTTTTACGATAGAGAACGATAACAGTCGCAGACAACATATCCCCATCTGTATGAATAAAATTCTCAGTAAGGTAATGCTGGTATTTTCTAAAGTCATTTTGCGGTTCGTTTCACAGTACGTGATCGACATACTGGCTCCGTCGCTTTGAGCTGTTGTGTGATGAAACGGTATCAAGAGTATCCAATTTGTCCAACTCACCAATGCAATCACCGGCCTGGGAATTGAAGACGACTGGATCTAAGCGTATTTGATAACAGGGAGGCTAAATAAATATATAATGATCTTCAGGAAAACAGACCTAACATAACATTCCGATAATCGCTGCCAGCGGCCATTTTATAATATAAGCTTATAGGTTTACGTAGGGCAGTTAGACCAATGAACTAATGAACCCTGTTTATGTCATAAAATGGCATTTTGTTTAATTTTTTATGCGTCGCGACCGCTGGCAGCGAGGATCCGAATGTTGTATTAGGTCTGTTAACCTGAAGTTTATTCAATATTTATTTAGCCTCCCTGTTATCAAATATAAACTAGGCCGGAGTTACACAGCCGAACTTCGGCAGAATATGAGTTTTAAATTATTGATTTCGCCGAACTTGTGACACATTATAACGTACAATGGATCGGCGTTTTTTTATACAGGGCATAAATTTCGGCCTTTCCGTGTCTTAAATTTTGCAACGATAGTTTAACCGCGTAATTTCATTCTAGTGTGTATAGACAATTAGGCGTAACAGATTCGTAAAATAATTTTGCTATACATATTTTTTTATTGAAATCAAACAACTTAAGGTAACTTTTAACATACAAAAGATTTGGTAGACTTTAAGTCTCTCTTTCTCATAAAAACCCTATTAAAGTTATCACACAGAAAGTCTACCAAGAAACATTAAATCGGTAGGTAATTTATAAAAAGAATACAATATACATGAACTAATAAAATATACCCAGTGGGCACTGGGTTAAAATTATAGCTAAAAAAAGAGAACATGTATTTCTGGTAGTCGGCACGATGATAATATTTTGTTTAAAAACAACAAAGTGTAATCAAAGGATCTGTAAGTTGATCGAAAATTATTCTAAGCACGACTTATTTGGCTCCTATTGTACAATTACTTAATTAAAATAACTTAAAGTCTACCAAGTCTCTCTAATTTGGACCTACAAAGCATTGGGAAGTTTCAAGTTGCCAAATATTATTTGAATACTATAAAACTACACTTATGTTTAATGTATTTTAAACAATATTTTAGGATTCAATTTTCGAAACTTTTTTTACTAAACGAAATGCCCGCGTCTCGTTTAGTTATTACGTAGATTGCTTGCTGCGTATAGCCACAATAGAATGAATAGTGACCGAACTAAAGCTGAACATGATCGGAAGCGGCTGACAGCCCATACAATAATTTTAAACAAAAAATAAAAATCGCCTTCCACAGCTAAAAATCGTAAATGAACTGAAAGTTAAAATATAATTATTTTTCTTTGCTAGTGCATCAATTTTTATTATTTTGAAATCGGTACCAACCTTTACAATTTCTTAGATTCTTAATATTAAACTTACGCTTAAGGTAGCTGGTACCGACTTCAAAGTAAAGATTGAATACGGTTAATAGTGAGGTTTAGACCAATCCTTATAAAGCACTGACAGAGAAAAACAATTATTTATTATTTATTACCTTTCAGTTCATCTACCATTTTTTGCTGTGGAAATTGGTTTTTATTTTTTGTTTAAAATTAATTTCTTTTTCAGCTTAGCTTGGGCCAATTTTTACATCACACAATATTTACTTGTGTGTTTAATGCTTTGTTTCCTCCCTTTGTCAAAATATGCTTTTCTATACATGTGTGGTGTAGTTATAAAATAAAAATATTGTTATTCTTATAATCCACATAAATTTCGAAAAAAAAAACAGTCCGATAAACCCCGGCCATGAACTTATTAGAACAGTAAGAGGGTGTCGGAGCTCAGAGGCGTGAAACTAGCGCCGAACTTCAACTAGATTAGCTCATGGTCAAGGCGCCCGGAGACAAATCACATTATCTACATCTATATTATTATATAAAATCCGTTGTCCTGAACTATATGCATTAAGGAATTAGCGTACAGTCCAAACCACTGATCGTAGAAACATGGAATTAGACGGGAGTGTTCTAAGTATGATTCCGTGGTCCCATCTGATCCAAAATTTGCAAAAACATTGTTTGATACTTTTCATTGGTGATTGAATTCATAGTTTTTAGAATATCTTTACTAATATTATAAATTCGAAAGTATGTCTGTCAGTTTGTCTGTCACCTCTTCATGCCCAACCGCTGAACCTGTTTTGCTGAAATACTGGTACTTTGAAGGACACAGAATACTTTTTATCCGGGAAAAATGTACGGTTCCGACGCGATAACCGAATTTCGGCGAAACGGGTATTATCTAGGTTAACTGTATATCTTTGAATAGGTACTTATTACTTAAGGTTCGAGCATACTATGCCTCAGCATATCTGAGAGTATCCTTAAATCTGCTCCAATAAATTTAATAGTCGATGCGGCCCGACTGGGCCCGCGGAGTGTGCATTTATATTTATAAATTACTAGCTTTTTCCCGCGGCTTCGCTCGTATTAAGAAGTATTTTTTTACAAACTTTCAACCCCAATTTTACCCTCTGGAAGTAAAATTTTATAAAACGCTTAAAGATAGATATTGAAGTAGGAGTGCTGCGCACTGCTAGGCCTGGAAATAAGCTTGCAACCCTAATCAGAAAAAGCTGTTATTTGAAACAGCGTGATCATTATCAACTGAGTCTACAAATACTGAAAGTTTGATAACACTGAAAATTAAAACTAATCTATCGAGACTTAGAGCCTGTTCCACCGCTTATAGATAGTCTACAACTTTATTTTATCGATGTTGTATGGACAATCCTTCAAAAAGTCGCGGATACCCTAACAGAAACTTTATCAGTAAGCGCTGAAACAGGCCCTTAATGTCTGATTTACACTATCAAGTAGATAAGTAGGTAACTTAAATATATCTAAATTTTAAGTTAATAATTAATAGTAAACACAAGATTTAGAAGCAAGTTGCAATTTAAATAACTAAAATTAAGTTTAAATTTAGTTAACTATTTATCTACCTAAAACATGCAAGCCAGACACTAAGCAACTTATTTTAGTAGATAGTAATGCTATTACAATATACTTTTTCTCGACGTACCAGCCGTATTGACCGTGGGCACGAGGGGGCGATTTAAACATGAATTACACTGAAAACTGTTCGATAATAATCCTTAAGCCCAATGCCACCCCTCAATATTTGCTTAGAGTTTCCTTAATTTCGTTAATACGTGTCGGAGATAACTAATATCGGCCATCCACAAAATACGCCCGAGGAATAATGAGATGGAAATAAGCCCGCCATTGCTCAGACTGGATTAACTTCGCGCGATACAAGATTCTACTGATAATGTTACTACTTACTATCCATCTGTACTAATACTATCAGGGCCTGTTTCACAGCTTACAGATAGTCTATCCACAATTTTATTTGACAGATGTTGTATGTCAAATAACTTCCTCGTTTTTGGAAGTCGGTTAAAAAGTTGCGGATGCCTAATACAAACTTCCTCTGTGAGTTTTCATACGACGGACCATAACGTCCACACTTTAATCCCTCACCTATAAAATTTAAATAATATTAAAAAACACTTTAATCTACAATCAGAGAAGTTGAAACAGATACAGGTCATGGATCTAAGAAATTTGGTCGGGTTATGTCAAACTCAGCGATCAGCAGCGGCAGATCACGACTTACACGGAATTGACATATTCCGACCAAACAACATAGGTCCGTCAACTGGCTCTCTTTCAATTTCTGCCATTATACACCAAAAAACAAACACGCTTTCCGTTGTACAATATTAGTATGGATAGTTTCTGATAAGCGGCATATTTCTGCGAAATTTAGTGTTATGTAGTTTAAAGGAGAAGAAGTGATTTAGCGGGCCATAATCCCTAGGAAACCGCAAAACTTTCAGCTGTAAAAAAGGAGAAAAAGATGTTCTTTGAACTTCGAGCAAAGAATGGCCCTCCCTACTAAAAAGGATCTTGTCTAGTTCGAGATGCTATAAAATGTGTATTATTTATTACTATATCTACTTTTGTTTAATAAATGAAAACGGAATTTTAAAAAGTTAAATTAAGAAAGTAACAATTGAATTTTTATAAAGTTTTTTTCACATATAAAACGGAGTTTCAACGGATAAATAATATTAATGAAAGAAAATATAATGGTGAAATTTCTAATACTTTAAAAATTTCTAGAGAACTATGTGACTTGTAGATTGAAATCGAGATGGCAAAATCCAATCTTCTTCGTCCGTTCTACGGAGTTCAATAAGTAAAAGCAACGAAACTCCGTTCAAAGTTATTCTACATCGCATTTTCCATTAGAGTGATTCTTATGTCTATGAAATAAATACTCTCTAGAGGTAAAGTTATTATAAACGATCCGACATGGACCCGATCCCCGCAATAATAGTTATTCATTGTACGTGACGAATCGTGTTATGGCAAACTTTGTCATCATATTTTGCTATAAATCAAAAACTTACATGTCCGTTAACGGTCCAAGTGTTAGTTGGCCTTCCACATTATTCTAGTTCAGTGATTAGATCAAGTGATTGGATTAATGTGGTTACTACTGGAAAACGTATCGGGCACTGGAATGAAATTCAGTGGTTACTGGAATGCACGGAATTGTATTCCAGTTTGTACAATTATTATTAGCCCTGTAATAATATTGAGATATGATTGGTTACAACTGAGAAGATACTTAGTTTTTTTTATACGCTAATTCGCTACCAAATTTCAATTATTAAATACTAGCTGTTGCCCTCGACGTCCGCGTGAAACTATGAATTAAAACGATTATAAAACAGTTTAGATTGCTGCTCGGCTTTTGTTAGCCTTCTTGGATAAATAGACTAACCAACACAAAAATAATTTTTCAATTCCAGCTAGTAGTTCCTGAGATAAGCGCGATAAAACAAACACAACAAATTCTTCAGCTTTATATTATCAATAAAATTAAATCTAGGGTCTGTTTCACCGCTTACAGATAGTCTATCCACAACTTTATTGGACAGATGGAAAATCTGTCAAAAAATTTGTGGATAGCCTAACAGAAACTTTATCAGTAAGCGGTGAAACAGGCCCTTAATATCTCTGCTATCAAGTGAATATGCAATACAATCAGAAATTAAAATAAATGATGTTAAATTACATAACACGTTCAAAAGAAAATAATAATCATTAACTTTCACTGAGCATATTATACTTGAACCCAAAACATTGGGATAACCCTCATTAAACTTGCCAAATTTTTAACGAGACTAACGGATAATATATTCACCTTAATAAAAGTTTGTAACAAGTGTTATAAATCTACATACGTACCGCGGGTTCGAAATTTGAATTGTATAAAGGGACGCCGATATTAAAATAGGTTTTCACCTTTACTGACACAAAGTTTGGGATAAGCAGAAGGCAACTATTTTGTAACTTAATTTAGACGAAATCTGTTAACTGGATAAGGCAAGAGTCTTCAAATTTTTTTTCAGTTTGGATTCTTTGCCTTACAGACTAAGAGCCAGGGACAGATAGAGTTTCGTCTTTTGCCTATAAAAGCTGAAGGCTTACCTATTTATGACCCCTATAGAAGTATGCCATTGCCGTGGGAGAGCCATGCTTAGGCACAAATAGGCCGGGTTGACACGAGTGATACCACGGCCTCACAGAAATCTGGCGTGAAACGGCGTGGTGATGTGTACTTACTTCCCTAATCCCATATCCCTATTTCCTAGTCCCCCATAAAGGCCAGCACGCACTTGGGCCTCGGATGTCGCGAGTGCTCATGGGCGATCGCAGTTGCTTTCCGTCAGGTAAACCGTCTGCTCGCTTGCCCCATAAATATAATTTAAAAAAGTATGAACGTACAGCAACTACGGAGTTTTAATCACGAAATTTCCTTAACACTTGAAGTATGATGCTTGAACACTTGAAGTGTGATATCGTTTGGTAGATACTAGTACTAATATTTTATAGAACCTGGGAAGCACTGTTAAAACACAGCTGCGTCCTGGACATTTGTGGTTTCCATGCTCGTATATAACCAGCTTAATGCGGTAAAATATATTGCAACGATAGCGGGAAAGTTAAAACAAAAATAAAACATAATTTTTACCTTAATATACCTTTGAAGCACCGTATCGCATTTTGGGTATGAATGTGATGAATATTGTATGGAATTACAGAGTTACGTTCTTATATTGAGAAATGGCAAAAACGTACACTTTTTCGGGCATCAAATATAGAAAGGGTAGTGGCATATACCGTCTGGGAACCGCGGCAAATGGGAGTCCTTAGATGTTGGTAGAAACTCTTTATGTTAATAAATACAGGTAAAACTTATCTTCTTCTTCTAAATATACAGCTCAAGTGTGACTGACTGACTAACAGAGTGATGTATTAACAGCCATCTTAAATAACTGGTCGGATCAGCCTGATATTTAGCATGCACGTAGATATTATGACGTATGTAGGCATCTACCCCCAAAGGGATGAAATATGTTGTAATATTTTATATTGAAAGGATGAAATAAAAAAAAAGTTTTGTTATCTATTTCTTTTTCTATTCTCTAAAAATTTATTTAAATACGTATGTAAATACTTCTTAACGCTGATGAAGCCGTCGGCAAAAGAACTACTACGTCACAAATAAAAATGAGAACCGTCACAAGAACTCATTCCATTCAACCCAGACGTGAACTCTCGAAGGACCACGTGTTAAAAAGTGATAAATTTTTATCGTCCATCAACGAGGTGGCCGCGTCAATATTTGACTGACACGATATCATCGCACTCGGGTGGCTTTTATTAGCTAATTCCATTTGACGGGTTATTTATAGCGTCGAGTTGGTCAATAAAATTGTACTCGTACCGGTTATTGGTTCCGCTGATAGATTAATTACAATGCAATCACACCACTTGTTTGCTGTCTCGTAAATTTTCGGAAAGATTAATTTGCCATGACGGATAGACGGCAGGGCAAAATTTGATAGTTTTATTGATTCGAAAATTCGATTTATAAAATGGTGTAAAGAATGCAATAATACTTAAGGGTTCGTATTAAAGTGAGTGATCATCATATTAAAGTGTTCACTCTATATAATGTCCGGGGTTCACGAGTTTCTGAAGCCAGGACAGCAAGATACAAACCTTTAAATGACGACTAATTTAGATGTAAAGCTTGTTTTGTCTACACGAAACCAGCAGGGTATAGCGATCGAGGAAGTGTTTCTTTCTACAAAGTGACGTCGAAGTTACGGATGCACAAAGGAAATCTGTCAGTTTACCTCAACCATCTGTCAGTTTGTCTATACTTTCATATACCTACTAACGCTATGCTAGCCCCGCAGAAGTCGACCTCACAGAAAACTGGCGTGAAACGGCGCTGTGCTGTGTTTTTCTTTCAGTGAGTGAGTTTACCGGTAGCCCAACTTCCCTAATCCCTTAACCCTATTCCCTTATTATTCCCTCATTGAGGCCGGCAACGCACTTGCGACTCTTCGGATGTCGCAAGTGTCCGATTGGCGTATAGTGTCCTGAAAAACTGATCTCGTATGTCCCGGACATAAGAGACACGGCACAAACCCTAAAGTATTATCAATAATAATTATTTTTAAATCCTGTATTATCCAGTTCAGTAATCTTATTCAGCGCTGGTTGGATTACTAGAATAATGTAAATCGGCCAATAACATCGCGAATTGCCAGTCAATTAAGTGTTTTGTGTGTGTTTAAATAAATTAAACCAGCCATCGTTCGGGGACCACGACAGAAACACATTAATAATAACGTAGGAATTTCGAAGGCAATTACATTTCCCTACGCACTCAAGGGAATAGGAAAGAAAGGCTGCAAATGTGGATTTTTAGAATTAATAGCTGACTCTTATTTATACTTCATACGATTTGCCTTATTGGACTAGCCCTCTACGAGTATATCCTACTGCCAGTACACTTTTGTACAAAGTAATATTATACTACTAGCGCCATCTAAGAGACTAAGATGTGAAACTGTAAAGGTAAACTAAATCATAATAAAAATAATATCTATGGACGCTTCACACCACGTCAGTCTGGCCCTGTGCTGAGTACGCGAGGGACTTGTGTTACAGGTATCAAACAACGGAAATATATTTAATATTTTTGTACTATACACATATTTAAGATTTTTATTGCATGATACACATATTTAATACACATCCAAGACCCAGGAACATTGAAAAACTTTTTGTTCCGTGGGCGGGATTCGAAACCGCGACCCCCGGCTTAAACTACCAACGCGCTTACCTGAGCCACAGAGGTCGTCATCAATCATAATAATAATGTTTATAAATATCAGTCACAGCAATCTTTAAAACACACAATTCAAAAATTTTGTGAGCTCTAAAAAAATTGCGCTTTTTCAGTAGAATACTTTTATGTTCCGAAAAATAGGGCTACCGAGGAATAAGCGAACGAAACGAAACACCGCTGGACTAAAATTTATTGCTTGACATCTAGTATAATACCTATTGTATTATAAATGTAAAGGTTTTTTGTTTGGATGTTTGTGCTATTAATCACGCCCAACTTAAACGCATTAGGCATAAGATATTAGGCGACTGAAGTGTAGGATACTTTTTTCCGTTTCGACAAAGCCGCGGGCAAATACAAGTCTAAATATGAATCTTAATAATCATTTGGCTTAAAGAAAACTGAATCCGATAAAACAACAAACTTTCGTGAAATAACGAACTCTGGTTCTCTCATCTCTGTTTAATCGTGTTCCACCGACCGATTGAGTATGAAAAACTTTACCACCATTTGCGCCAACTTTTATTTAAAGTCTGTTAAAAATATAGCAGATAGCTTCAATTAAATAGTTCTCCAAACTTAAATCTTTAACTAAAAGTTTCAGTTTAAGAGTTTAACTTCATGAACACATTTAGCGGTAAATTCCACGTTCTTGGGTTCTTGCATTAAATTTTCTCTCGCATCATCAAAATTATTGCCATTTCTGAACCGCCATACTTTGAAACTTGTGGCATAATAATAGTTCTAGTTTAAGATTGCAGAACCAAACAATCGTTTATACAGGGTGTATCAAAAGTTGTTGATAATATTAAAAGGTTTGTATGTTTCTCTCATACAGAGTTTACGGTAAAAAGGCTAGCGCTGAACGCGAAATTATTTTTTGTGTTTAAAAGCCCGTTTTTTGCTTTCAGCACTGCTACTTACACAGTGATTTCTTTACACACATACACACCTTTAAGTGTACTTTTGTTATATACGAGTACACGATATACGGGTTCTTGGGTTAAGAAATGATTTAAACATTATTGTTAATGTAATCAACAAAATATTAATCAAACAATCATCTTGAAATATCTAGAAAAAATTTAGTAGGAAATAAAAGTTCTCAATATTTTTTGAAACGAATTCATAATAATAATAATTAAAGACATTAGTGGAAGAAGCAGATAACTAAAATTTAAAAAAAAATTTTGGGTAAATGTACGCTTTAGGACCAGAAAAAAATATTTTAAATTAAAATAATGTGGATTTATTGTCTTGCTAGTCAGATAAACTATATAATGAAATAGGTAATTTACAAGTATTGTAGTTATATTAAAGGAAAAAAATTAAGTCGAAAGTTGCTTTATGTATGTATTCATTGTTATTATGGCGCTACATCAGTGGCGTAACAATATGTGGCATTCTGTCAATTTTGCCAAGGTGGCAAGCCGACAGAATGCCACGGGCCCCCGGCCGGAAGGGTTTCCCGAACTAGACAAGTGACAAGCGATTATTTTTACAATAACCGCTTGACGTGTTTTTGTATTAGTTTGACATAGTGGAACGAAAACGAATTTTCCACGAGCCTCGAGCGGTATAGTTACGCCACTGCTCTACATAATCGGTGATGATCGTTGATTCTTAATCAGAGCAATCATCGTGCAGGCATCCACACAATGGTTTGGAATACTTCTATTAAAAAAGTTGATCAAACGCGATCATAGACGATGGTAGGCGAGCATAGCCGTATATACGATCATGCTCGTGTGTCATAGTCTGTCGGCGATTATGAAGAGGTGCCATCATATTTTCAAATGTGGTGTAACCTACCTACCTACCTGTAGTTTGACATACTGCGACCAAATTATTGTCACTCAATGTGAAAAAATGTCAATTGTATGGTTCATTAACCTGTTAAATTTCTATACAAACCGCGATTGTCAACAACAAAGTGACAACACAACACTTTGTTTACAATCGCGTTTTGTATGGAAATGACCAATTTTTGGACAGAGGGTTAATGAACCATACTTTCATTAACACATAATGAACCATCTTGAGCGAATGCATAATACGTAAGTTCACCATCTGCCTATGATTCAATGTCTTCGATTGTATCATATAGGTTTGAATGTACTTTTTTTAAAAAAAAGGCGGCAAACGAGAAAACAGGCTACGTAATGGAAAGCTGGAATCATCAAAATAGTTGCAGATGCGTTGCCGGCCTTTTCAGATGTAAGATGTTACTGATATTCTTTTGTTTCCAGTCGGTGTCGGTGACAGTGTCGGTGCTGACGTTGACGTTCATCTCCATCGACCGCTGGTATGCCATATGCTTCCCGCTCAAGTTTAAGTCCACGACGAGCAGAGCCAAGACCGCCATACTAATCATCTGGATCATCTCCCTATTGTTCAGTGAGTACAATTTACTAAGGTTGGAGTCGGGGTGGCTGCGTTTATACTTAGCCGCTAAATAAATTTAGATAAAGAAAACATTTATTTCTGAGTAAATTTTGAACCATCTTCCAAAAACGAGGATGTTATATGTTCGACTGTAGATGTTTTTTTTATGTATGCTTAACCATAGCTCCGCCGTTTGTGAACCGATTTTCAAATTTTTTTTTTGTTGTATAGGGTATTGTTTTGAATAAGTCCCATATTCACCATGGTGGTAGCTGATGATGGGAACCATGAGTAATCGAGGGAACTCCTCAAACTTTGTATAGAAATATATGATGATAATGGTTCTCTAGAAGCGTCCCAGGTATATGTTACCAAAAAGTAAGATTTGGTACCAAGGTATAACATGGTTCCGAAGATACTGAGAGAACTCGTGATTCCTTACAGATATGATTTTGGGGTTTTCGGCGTTGTTTTTCTTAAAAAAACAACGCCGTTTCAGTTTTTACTGAAAGCATACTACATCATAAATTATAATAATTTTTTTTGTTGTTGCGATTTTTCAATCTGGCGGCGCGAGCGGCAGAAATACGAGGTGGCAAAGTTAACATTCAAAAGAAGCACGTCGAAATTTATAAAAATTACCAATATCCAGAACCTTCTAGGTAAAACTACCTATAATTGGGCTATAAGGGCAAATATACAATATGAATAAAAAGTTCAGTAGCACAATTATTTATGTTAAACAAGTTCGGAGAAGAAAATATTATTAAGTTTCTTATTTCGATAAGAAACTTCGGTCAATCAAGCAGGTGACCCAAAATTATGTGGAGATTTTTTTTTATTCTACCATGAATTGTTATTTTGAATAAATTAACAAACCAGTCTACCAACTAGCTTACCAACTAGTCGACTAACCAGTCGAATAACCAGTCGACCAACCAGTGACCAACCAGTCGATCAACCAGTCTACCAACCAGTCGACCAACCAGTCGACCAACCAGTCGACCAATCGGTAGACCAACCATTCGATCAACCAGTCGCCCAACCAGTCGACCAACTAGTCCTCCAACTAGTCGACCAATCAGTAGACCAATCAGTCGACCAACCAGTCGACCAACCAGTCGACCAACCAGTCTACTAACCGGTCGATCAACCAATCGACCAACCGGTCGACTAACCAGTCTACCAACCGGTCGATCAATCTATCGACCAACCAGTCTATCAACCAGTCGATAAACTAGTCGACCAACCAGTCAACCAACCAGTCGACCAACCAGTCTACCAACCAGTCGACCAACCAGTCGACCAACCAGTTGACCAACCAGTTGACCAACCAGTCGATCAACCGGTCGATCAATCTATCGACCAACCAGTCTACCAACCAGTCGACCAACTAGTTGACCAGCCAGTCGACCAACCAGTCGACCAACTAGTCGACTAATCAGTAGACCAACCAGTCGATTAACCAGTCGACCAACCAGTTGACCAACCAGTCGACCAACCAGTTGATCAACCAGTCAACCAACTAGTCGACCAATCAGTAGATCAACCATTTGACCAACCAGTCGATTAACCAGTCGACCAATCGGTAGACCAACCATTTGATCAACCAGTCGACCAACCAGTCGATCAACCAGTCGACCAATCAGTAGACCAACCAGTCTACCAACCGATCGACCAAACAATCGACTAACCAGTCGATTTATCATACCATTTTTTGATCAACCAATCGACCAACCAGTCGACCAACCAGTCGACCATTTAGTCGACCAATCAGTAGACCCATAAGTCGACCAACTATTTGATCAACCAGTCGACCAACCAGTCGACCAACCAGTCGACTAACCAGTCAACCAACCAGTCTACCAACTAGTCGACCAACCAGTCGACCATCTAGTCGACCAACCAGTCTACCAATCAAAATCATATTTACAAGTTTTCAAACATTGAACAATTACAATAAGAATAACACTACTTTTTACAAAAACTTATATTCAAATACTCATGTTTAGGCTTCATGATCTGATAAATGATCAAAATCTTTTTCTCCGCTACAATTGTGTGATCTACAGAATTTTTTAATTTGGAAGATTTTTCTAGGTTCAACTTAAATAGTATCCAGGTTATAATTATCGTTAACTTCTACCAGAGAATAGGAATACAATACAGTATTATATGAAATATGTGTGTAGCTAATCTAATATATAAAATTCTCGTGTCACAGTTTTCGTTGTCATACCCCTCCGAAACGGCTTGACCGATTTTGATTAATTTTTTTGTGCTCATCCCGTATCTATGAGAATCGGCCAGCATCTATTTTTCACCCCCTAAATGTTAGGGGTAGTACAACAAAAGCCGTCTTCTTTCCACTCTGTACAAAAGGGGCATTCTGTCTATTTGTCTGTCCCTAAAGCTTGTCTACTACGTCTACCGTTTCTACAGGGTAAAACAAAAGTAAGTTATAACACCAAAGGGTGTAAATTTGTCCCCTATACTTTAGCTTAGTTTACTGTGAACGTAGCGACCCTGAAAGCGAATTTTTTTTTATTATTTGTATGGACAAGCGCCCCAGCGAATTTTTTTCACTATCATCGCTGCTACTCTCACGGTGCTCTCTATTGAGGGGCAAATACACCCTAAAGTACTATCTCTTACTTGAATACATCGGGATAACTCGCTGCCACTCTCAACTCAAACCTTTAGTTACTATGTAGGCGTTAATAACAAATTTCGTCTAGTACGTCTGTATGTTTGTATGTCATCCATCTGGTGCACACAAAAACTTCACCAGATGTCGAAAGGTTTGGGTAACTTTTTTTTGATGTAAACAATTCGGTAACTTTTTGGATGGACCTAAACATTTTTTTTCTTTTTTTTTTTGTCGTTTTAAACCTTTTTTTTTCTTAACAAGCTTAAAATTTTAGAGCTACCGTATGTTGCACATGTTTTATTTGAATAAATGGTTTATTTATAACTACTTACTCCCACGACTTAATCCGTCGCGCCTTGGTTCGTTTATTACGTGGAAACCGTACATTTTTCCGGGTTGAAAAGTAATCCGTGAGTTTTGCTTACTTTTTTGCTTGGCGGTTCCACCGTGGCTCAAACCACCTACATACACTTTCGCATAATAACATCAGCATATAATATATAATATATTATCTATGGACGTTTCACACCACGTCAGTCTAGTCCCTGAAGGACTTGTGTCACAGGTACCCGACATCAGAAATATATTAAATACCTTTATACTATACACAAATTAAAGATTTTTATTATGTGCTACACATGTTTAATACACATCCAAAACCCAGGGACATTTACAAACTTTTTGTTCCGTCGGCGGGAATCGAACCCGCGACATGCCGGGAACCGGAACACGCTCATGCCGGGGGCATGAGCTATCAAAGTGCTTAACAACTAAGTTTTCTACAGAATTTGTTTTCTATACAAAAGTTAAGTAATTAACTCTCGTCATTTAAACCTTATACCCACGATTTATATCGCGAACTAATACACCACTGCACGTTACAAACAGACAGACAAACCCACATATAAAGTGTCCGTTAGTCTCCCACGTAAAGTCATCGAACTCGCTAACCGTCAGCTAAAGTGGAACACCACGAGAGAGATGTCGTATTTATTGTTACTGAACTTTAATTTGCCTAATGCCGACCCGGCGGACGTGTTTTTGCCATATTTTTCGGGTAGCCCTTACCTTCGGGGATATGAATTAAATAAAAAAAGATTTTCGCCGAGGAAATGACGTGTAGGTACGTGATTACGTTGCGTGAAGAAAAACGAAATTTGTATATCACGCGGGAACCGTACATTTCGTACATTTTCCCGGGATAGAAAGTATCCTATATGTTGCCGAGACCTAATATCTATTAAACAAAAACAGATTTATTCAATCCGTCCAGTAGTTTCTGAGGTTAGCGCGTAAAAACAGACGAACAGACAACTTTTTTGTCGATTTGTGTTCTATTACTGTTCCTTGGCACCCCCACATTGATTATTTTGTAAAAATATTTAATGTACAGACACGCCAATTTTACTGTTTTATTATATGTATGAAACTCGACCATAAATATTAAAAATAATTAGCTTTATAGCATCTATAAAATACACAAAATATTACATACTTCTACTTCGCAAAAGTTACCGAGTAAGTAAATTTGCAAAAATATTAATTGTACCGACACGCCAATTGTACTGTTTAAATTGTAGATGTATTTAAAATGTAAATTATATTAATTGTAGATGTACATAGAATAGATAATAAGGATGTCATGTCATTTCCATGTTAGTGGCATCTGTCGACTGGGTTTGACATATCGCGGCCGTTTTGCTATGGTCCGCAATCTGGCTCTGTTTAGCCTTCCCTGATTGTACAAGACCAATGTCTTTTTAATGTACCAATAAACTGCATTTACTTTTTATTTTTTCTTAATAAGTTATAACACTCATCTCAACTTGTTAATATTAGGGCCGATTTACACTTAATTTAGTTAAGTTGTGAGTTAACTTGCGCGATCGGCGAGTTTAGTTATTTTTGACGTTTGAACGGTAAAATCGACTTAAGTTGTAAGTTGTTAATTAAGTTGGCTTAAATAGAACGCGATTCTATTTTTGGCGAGTTAAGTGCTAAGTGATACCCCTCTCGCGTCTCCCGCACCCCGCCAACTTAACTCACCAGCGTGTAGACGTTTGAGTTTAGTACAGTTCATAT